>OY759265.1:44748905-44773905 GCA_963662155.1 Lamellibrachia columna
CATTGCGTGCTGAACACCAAGGTCGATATTCATAAACAGATAACGGTCAAATTGTATTATGACACAAATCGTGTTTCATTAGACACATTTAGACGGATTAGATTTTAGAATAGATATAGATATAGATGTGTAACATGAATTTACATTGACAACGATCAGACTTTGTATCTTTAATGTAAACATTGGCCCTCCGCGTGAGGCTACGACCTCGGTTTTGCCAACAGCAATTTCCTACGGCAATGTTAACCATCTTGGTTAGCTGACATATTTACGCTTAGTTATCTTTAAGTTTTAAAATTCACTAATGTGCTACGAACGACAGAAACAAATCCTTATCGTGCATGCTTGTTACTGATTTTGCCAGCCTCGTTGGTTAGCATAAATGTATTGGCATTTTCAGACCCCACTATCGGAGGCCGAGGACTTCGATACTTTGGTTGCCTACTTAACGCGTCCAGCTCGTAGCGACATCGATAGAGTTCGAGCCTTCTTTGTGTGGACGGCTTCCCAGAACGCTGGTGTCGTTACTGGGTTCGCAACGCTGCCCCTACCACCAAAATATAGTCCTTTGTGGTGTCTCCTTCAGGTCCACGTAACGAAACGTCGATTCTACTACGATCAGATTTTCAACTATCTGTGCATGTGAGTACGTGATTACCTTTTATACAATGACAGTTGGAATTGGTAATTAAATGTATCATCAATAATGGTTAAACACATAAGAAACGGTTTTCTTCTAAACACAACTATTGAGGTTATTTACTCAACGTTTCATCAGGAATTCGCCTTATTAACAACACGTTAGGTAGATTACAGGATCGGAAAGAAGAGATAACTCGTGAGATCAACGAACAGTTGCCAAGCAACGTGAGTAAACATATGTTCACGTATTGGATGAAAATTCGCGAGAACGAATTTGAAATTTAAAAATGGCGTCACGTAAACAAAGTGAAGAGAATAACAAAAAGAGTGAACGACGGTAACAACATTGATCTGACGGAATGTGAACTAAAGAAGTGGGCAGTGAACGTATCCAAATACAAGCGACCAAACTAGGGTTCTCGGAAAAGGGCTAAATGTCGCTATTAAACAGACAAGCAGTCGGTGGAGGAATTAGTCATCGCTACAATATACAACAACTCAGGTGGCTGAGATTTTGAAAACAGCGGAACTACCGAGACCGAACATCAACATGAAAGAGTGAAGTGCTAGCAGCGCTGAAGAAAGAAATAAGTATAATGATTCTGCCAGCAGACAAAGCAGCAAACAACAGTGGCTATCAACAGAACGTCACCACCATGTTATCGGGCGACAAGATGTATGGGAAGCTGAAGAAAGACCTTACACTAAACTACAAAGAGAAAGTTGGCGAACGCTCTACAGGTAAACAAAACCTTTTGGTTATGATAAAATAATTGTTTAATCATGAAAACGAACTATCCTGAGAAATGTTCAATAACTTTTCACTATTATTACTGCGTTCCGTCTTGCTGCAGAGCCGCAGGGATTCCGTGCAAGATTCTGAAAGGAAAAGTGAAGGCAGCCCGCTACCAACCCGGGGACGGCGATTTAGGGACGAAGGCCTATAACGCCGTCTTCGTTGACGGTGCTTGGCGCTTCGTCGACCAACACTGGGGCTCAAGCTTTATCACCGTAGGCGCGGACAAGGACTGGGAATTGATTGCTGATGGCGGCGCTGGGCAGACGTCAGGGGAGACAGGAACATACCAGCATTGTGACGACGATTGGTTCCTGACAGACCCCGAGATCATGATCTGCACCCACCTCCCAGATGACCCGGCGTGGCAGCTACTCGCACGGCCAATTACCTCAGACGAATTTGAGCAGATGGCATATCTTCAGCACTACTACTTTGACATTGGACTACACTCGCCCAGCCAAACGAAGTGTGTTATTTACACGGACACCGGTGACGTCATGCTAGAGTTCGGTCAACCCAAAGATGCTGAAACCACGTTCAAGTACGCGTTGTACAAGTCGGCTTTGGATAAGACACGATACAGATTGAAGGGCGCCCAACTGAAGCAGTTCGTCTTCATGGATGAAGGGAAGAAGGAGAACAAACTACGAGTACGCATCGAGTTTCCGTGGATCGGCAAATACAAGATCAACTTGCATGGCGGCGAGTTGGGGCGAGGCTTCAGCAGCGAGGTGTGTGTGTATGTCATCCACTGTCAGAAGCCGAAGTTCACCTGCAAACCGCACCCACTAGCGGACCGAGATTTGTGGGGCGCCGGCGGCGAAGCTAAGGCCATCGGCCTGGAACCGGTCAATCACGACGGAGGGCTGATCGTCGCAGAAGACGGCCAAGCAGAGATGGTCTTCAAGATGAAGCTCGCCGATTACCTGCAGTTCCAGTACCGTCTCGAGAGCGAGGACATCGACCAGAGTATACTCCGTAACTACGTTCTCCATTACGTCATCGACGGCGAGGCGTACTTCCTGGCGAAGCTTCCGAAGTACGGGAAGTACGTCTTCAAGTTGTTCGCGAAGGACACACGGAGACACACAGAATTCCACCACGTGAGCAACTATTTGATCACCTCCGACACGGGGTGTGCTGACCAGAGGCAATTCCCGAAATCTGAGTCGGGGAAAGTGGGTCTGATGGAACATACCAGCAGCATCCGTATAACGCCTATCAGCCATCGACACCCGCTGGTAACTTGCCCCAATACCGGAGAGGTGGAATTCTCCATGTCGACTGATCGCGAAGCAGAGATATCGTCCTACTTAAAATGCGAAGACAACGGCGACGTTGAAGACTTATCAGACCACACTTTCATCGAGCAAGATGGAAAACAATTTACACTAAACGTGAACTTTCCCAAGGTCGGCATGTACCTGTTGACCATATTCGCTCGTCCCTTGGAATCTAGCAGCGAAGCGGCCACTGCTTTCATATACGTCATCAACGTGAAGCGACCCAAATGGCAGTGCACGGCGTTCCCGAAGCCATTAGAATGGAACAATTCCTTCAGACTCATCGAGCCCAGATCTGCCTACGTGTTGCCGGACAAAAAAGTGCACTTTGCATTGATCGCGCCCGGGGCTACACGGATTTTCCTTGACAAATCTCAAGAAACACCGCTAGCTTGCACAGGACAAGATCGATGGGAAGGAGACATCACTCCGCGCGCTGGAGGCAAAGAACTGGCGGTCTTCGGCGTGTTTTCCGGGAACGAGAAACGCCTGTTGGCCTACAAGGTAAGATTGCAGTCAATGTTTCTTGGTGCTAGAGAGACCAGTATTGTTTGTCACTAGATTCGTTTGTCACAAACAAATCAACCACTTATTACAGCGGTCTATTTCTTTTTTAGTGCCAGCTTAAGCCTACGCCAAAAACGTATCGAAATATTAAGTATGGCACAGAATGCACTGCCACGTATTATTATGATTCTGGATAATTATTGTTTTACGTCCCATAAATCGGAGGGATAAACGTTGCATTGTAAATAACGCACGTTTGATGTTGCAATGGTTGTACAGTAGCCTAACATATAAAGGGCATGAATGAGTCATTAACGAGAATGAGTCATTAGGATATAACGATATAAAGATATAACGATATATATATATATATATATATATATATGTGATGCGCCACGCCAAAACCAGGCGCTTCTCGCTAGATTTTGTTCGGCGTAGGAGCCTAAAACGCACGGTGCCCGTTCGAATTGTCGAAAATGGGTTAACGACCGAATCGATCAGCGAAATTATCCATCTTTCCATAAATCCATTTATATAAGGTGAAAGATTGTTCAAACTAGTAATATTTAGCACTTTATTGAAGCCCCTGATTAGCGTCGCGGTTGAGAAGTCTGAAACAAAGCCATTTTTACGCGTTTTTGATCGACTGTCTTCGCTCGCTTACAAGTGGGAAACCCCACATGTTATACATGGCTGGAAAGCTTATGACGTCAACTACACGTGTGGTTGGGAATTTCTTACTCTAGACCAATGGAACAGCTCCTATTATACATAATTTATCCAGCAACAAAGTGCTGTTGTTGCTATGGAAGTTGCAAAACGCTCGCTGATTGGTCGAAAACGTAAGCGCGCATGCGCAGTCGGCTTGTTTACACATTCCTTTGTCTTTGTTCGCCAGTTTCGCCCGCTGTTTTCGTCTTCGATTCGTTAAAGAATTGCATTATGGCATCGATAGAAACTTATTTAGCTACCGAGTTGGATCGTGCGAGGGGGTGCAATCTCGAGGACAGCAATTTATAGCTGCCGTGATTGAAGATTACTTCGAAAGCCGCGTCGCGCCCGTGGAAGTCGCCTCGGCAGGGCCCGGGGCAGGGGAAGACCATATTGAGCCTGCACTGGTTGGCTCAGCACCAGCGGGAGAGGACTTTCCAAATTGGGGAAAGTGACATTGTGTAGTGTTATTATATATGTAATGTGTAAATAATGTTTTATTTTCAGATATTTCAGGGATTTGCTTTAGGGGTTCGGCTCCCAGTGCTCGCGGCCGGTAGTCTCCGGGAATACCAAACCTGGTAGTAAATCATAAATGAGGTGGCATTCAATAAACATTACGTTTTTCCACTTTATACTTCTGCATCTTATTTATACACACCTACTGGAGGAACATACAAAATTTCATTCCATTTGGAGCATTATAAGTGCATGGTTGCTATGGGAGAAGCATTTTTTCAATGCTGTTTTTCAAAGCTGATTTTCTCAAAACTGTTATTCCAAGAATGTGTACACGAAAAGTGTAATATCTTGGCCCAAGAGTAAGATACACTGTTCATGTTGGTGTCATTTTAAAGCTGTGTATCTCCTCTATTTGAATCTGTAATAAAATGGTTTTGTAAAATTGTCGAGAAGAGCCTGGTTTTGGCGTGTGGCATCACATATATATATATATATATATATATATACATATATATATATATATATATATATATATATATATATATATATATATATATATATATATATATATATATATATATATATATATATATATGAACGTGTGTGTCTGCGTGTGTGCGTGCGTGCGTGTGTGCGCGAATGCCGACTGACAGAAAAAAACGTGCGAGCGTGCGTGCGTGTTGTTATTTTCTGTCAGTTAGGATTCACGCACGCACACACGCACGCACGCACGCACTCACTCACTCACGCACGCACGCACGCACACACACACATTCACTCACATTAACATTCGGCAGAACAAGCGTGTCGTTAATATGACATCCTCGTTGCTAAACATTAGATTTTGACGCCGAACGAAACGAGAAAGGTGGAAGAGGAACAAACACGGCGCATGCGTGAAGGGGAGCTGGCGCAGAAGAAGGAAGAGACTCGTCGGCAGAAAGAGAAAGAGGCAGCCGAGGCGAGACGGAAGAAGGAGGAAGAAGAAGCGCAGAAAAAGGCGCAAGAATTCGAAATGAACAGAACAATGTATGAAGAAGAGGAGAAGAAACTGCAGGAAGAAGAAGGCGAGTTTGAAAACGAGAGCCTACGAACCATCGAACGGGAAGTCACGATTGTCACACTGCAGGTAAGCTTTGTTATATTGTCTGCTGTTCTCTGTTATTCTCTGTTTACTTTCGCCGTCTATAAGTCAAGGCGTCATTATTTATTTATTGATAATCTCGTGTAATATTTATATAAACTTTGAAGCGCCTCATTATGAATAAGAAAATTAAACTTGATTGATTTTACCGGCCAGAATTGTCACAGTATGATCTCATTTGTTTCTGCCTCGTGCCAATTGAGACTAGTGTTTGCATTTTGAAGGCGCTATTTTGTTGATCCCGATATATAATGATAACTGAAACACATAGCGCGAGTATTTTCCTAAACAAGTGTGGCATAAAATGTTGATTTGTTTCCGAGAAAAATCACACGCACGCACGCACGCACGCACGCACGCACGCACGCACGCACGCACGCACGCACGCACGCACGCACGCACGCACGCACGCACGCACGCACGCACGCACGCACGCACGCACGCACGCACGCAATCGCGCACGCACGCACGCGTTCTATAATATTTACAGTGCATACTGTCATACTAGGAAGAGACTCCGGAAGAAGCGTGGGGAACGTGGAAGGATCACCATGCAGGTAAACGTGGAAGGATCACCATGCAGGTAAACGTGGAAGGATCACCATGCAGGTAAACGTGGAAGGATCACCATGCATGTAAACGTGGAAGGATCACCATGCAGGTAAACGTGGAAGGATCACCATGCAGGTAAACGTGGAAGGATCACCATGCAGGTAAACGTGGAAGGATCACCATGCAGGTAAACGTGGAAGGATCACCATGCAGGTAAACGTGGAAGGATCACCATGCAGGTAAACGTGGAAGGATCACCATGCAGGTAAACGTGGAAGGATCACCATGCAGGTAAACGTGGAAGGATCACCATGCAGGTAAACGCTATTTTCCGGTTACTGTTGCTGCATCAAAACTACGTCGTCCGTCGAACATATTCTTATATGTTATTTGTTGAAACAGGATCATGCTATTTTATGTCAGAATTGATTTATTTCATGTGTACGATTAGTATCAGGTGCTACACTATCATTAATGACTTAGATGATGATATGACAGTTTAATATCAAAATGGAATTGTTGAAATTACCGACCAAATTAGAAGAACTATCATAAGTAAGGAGAAGGAACTGATTAACCGTACATGTTTGCAATAAGTATGTACGTCCGCCAAGTTGTGTCATAAGTTCTTTGTAATATTGTCTGAAACTTTTCATTACAATGGAAATACGCTTACAATGTAGAAGTATTGTGCTAAGCCAGCAAATGAATGTGCATGCAAAAACATAGACTGTATGTGCATATCAGTCAATAAATTAATAAATTAATCAGTCAATCAATTAATAAATTACAGATATAGCGCCGAACATGCTACTGAATAAACTGAAGCAAGCGATGAGTCTCAAGGAACCAGAACTGTTGGAGAAAATGATCAGCGACTGCAAGGACGCCGGCATGGTAAACCATGAACTCGTCGTCAGAGCCGAGAAACTCCTGCACGTACTGGCAATGAAAATAAGTAAGTGCAATGTTAACACAAAACAAACAACTTTGGTACTACTACTGTCAACTTTGTTTTGCAACAGGCAGTTGTCCCCTTCGGTTCTAGCCACTTGGTGATGTTTTCTATAGAAATGTGCCGTCTTCGTCTTGTCGAATCGAGTTTCCGTGTTAGCAACTTTCAAGTTCTCGACGTCCTTGCTCGATTACTTCTGATGTATCAAACGTATTCGCCTATTGTAATATATAGAAATTGACGTCGCCCACACTACCTACCACTAGTCACTCTTTCGAAGCCTCATCTCTTACGATGCAGATTCAAAGCACGCTTTGATGTGTGTTCTCCTTTCACACGCCCAACGACTTATAAAACACTTACCGGCACCACCCATGGATTGTTGTTAATTAACGTTCTTAGTTGGTATGTACCACAAACACCTGTTTAATCTGTGTTTGACTCGCTCATGTGGAATGCTATTATATTTCATTCCCCACCACTGGTTAATGCACTCATCAGGCATGACAAACATGTATGATCGTGCCATGAGATAGTGCCATGAGATAGTGTGATGTACATAACTGGTATATTACTATCTTTCGATTAAGTATTGGGCATATTGTGTATTAGCTTCATTACTCTTTCATCATAATTATAGGAACACATACTATATAATAATATTGTACACACACGAGTAATATTGAATAATTCATTCAACATCTATGGTTGCAAATCAAAAACAAACGTATGCATCCCTGTTCACATAACTGATTAATGACTTAGCGGGTCACAGTGGCTCAGTTAAATATTATGTCTTCTTTTTCAAGTAAGAATTAATAAAAACGTTAAGATGACATATATGGTGTTAATTAATAATGCAACATGCTAATGCAAATTGTTGATTGCGAAGCGAAGGTGGTACCTCTAACAATTCTGTCCAACGGAAACGTCTTGTCCGATCCAACACTATAAATGTCCTGTCCCATCCAACACTGTAAATGTCCTGTCCCATCCAACACTGTAAATGTCCTGTCCCATCCAACACTGTAAATGTCCTGTCCCATCCAACACTGTAAATGTCAAATTGTGAAATGGAACACGTCAACATGTCCCGTGCAGAACTACAGAATGCGGTGGATGAGCGCGATCTCAACCCTCTGTTGGCCGCCATTGAGGAGGTGGAAGACCTCGGCTTCGACAACATCCTGCAGCAGGAGATGATAATCGCCAGGTGTCTCGCCGAGCAACTGCAGCGCCTCATGCGGCTCAAACTAGCAATACTCAACATGGACAAGAACACGATGTCTGAGATCCGCCGCTACGACCGACCTAAGCCGATCCTGCACGAAGTCCTGCAGGCTGTGTTCCTGCTGCTGGGAGAAGACGAGGAGACGATGTCGGTAAGTGACGAATCTAGCTCCTGCTATGCTGAAGTGAATTTATAAGCATTGTGATACTTATTACTTGCCTTTGACTGACAGTGATACAGTTATTGTATTAAACAAAACCGTACTATTACGTTAAATAATACATTATCTTGACTTATCTTACATATTCACTTTGTTAGTTATTAAAGGCGCTTAATCAATTCGAATTTTATGCTAGTCTCATTTCAAATTAA
Organism: Lamellibrachia columna; assembly: GCA_963662155.1. Classification (NCBI taxonomy): domain Eukaryota; kingdom Metazoa; phylum Annelida; class Polychaeta; order Sabellida; family Siboglinidae; genus Lamellibrachia; species Lamellibrachia columna. The sequence goes on from OY759265.1 coordinate 44,757,564, forward strand.
GTTTGCGAAAAACAAAACCTACCTAGTATCTACTAATCATGCTAGCTCGTTTGTGCCATTTTTGTATGTAGTTTTTGTGAAATCATCAGACAAACTGTTAAATTAGTTAATGCTTGTTAAAGCATTTCCTGAAGTGAAAATCGAAATGCTGAAAAATTACGATTTTCTTTCTTGGTGAAATTTCTTAACTATGTCATGTGATCGGCGAGAGGATGGAGATCACGCCCATGATCAGCATTGACCCACACAGTGTTTACCATTTTGGATATCCACTATTTTGATCCTTACCAGATCTTACGACTAAAGTAAATTCTTTCGATGATTTGAACAAAAATATAATTTTTTTTATTAAATCGACTGCGGATGTTACGTAAACTATTCACACACTACATATCTGGACACCGATGAACTAGATTTGCGATAGGCTAAATCAGTTGAGGAAGCAGTTTTAAATAACATAATGTATATGATAAATACACCATCGGGAGATACTGTCTGGTTTCATTGAAAGCGCATCACTTTTCATTTTGTTGCCACGTTTATCGTGGTGTTACTTATGTAATTGACGATACACAACGATTCGACAGGACTGGAAGAGGTGCCGGGCGTTCTGTAACCCAAATGGAAAGGAGGGCTTGCAGAGGAAAATTATGAAATTCGACATCAAGAAAGTTCATCCCGAATTGATGGCAAGGTGTAAAGAGGTCCTTGACAAATATACTGTGACTGAAGTGCAGACAGTAAGCGCTGGAGCCGGAACATTTTACGTATGGGTGAGTGAGCAGTACTTCACAGTTCAGTACGTGTGTGTGTGTGTGTGTGTGTGTTTGCGTGCGTGCGTGCGTGCGTGCGTGCGTGCGACACGCAAGCACACACACGCAAGCACACACACGTGCACGCAAGCGTGTATACGTTTTGTCTGGCTTATCCTGAAAGTTTGTGTAGATGACAATTTTTAGTCCACATATAACAAGTCCATATCACCAGAAATGATATGTTGTCGCCTGTTGTGTCGCAGGCTCGAGGAGTCATCTCTGAAGTACAGAGGCAGCATGGTGGCAGCATGGAAACGGTGACGCCGGCGAGCATCCGACGACAGCAAGAGATACTAAACCGACTTCCAGTGTCTCCTCCTCGCTTCCGCCGCAACCGACGACGACGAAAAGCAGCGCCCACAGACACGGGCAATGTGATCAGTCCGTCTGCAGATACTGGCGACGTGGCAAGTCCAAGCTAGTCCAGTTGACGTCGTATGTTACGGGGACGCAAGCGTGAAACAAGAGGACGCATAATAACTGACAGCATCTGGTGAAACAGTTACATTCGTACGTTGGAAATACTGGGACTCCGCACTATCCGGTGATGGGAGATGCATAAGACAAAGTACATTGCATTGTAATGTTGTTCTGCAGCCGAGACAAACGCTGCATTCGTGACAAGGCAAATTATATAAAATGCCATTAATAAGTATACATTTCATGTGTGTGGTTTAGCTTGCAAACACGTATCATGACTACATGAGCGGAACGTTTCATTTACCTATTGCCAGAATGCCGTTACTTGAAAGCTAGACAAGAAAGACACAGAGGCGATAAGATCATGAAACAAAATAACACAATGTCTGCCGCTTCAGGCCCATACCAAGATTGATCAGGCTGAAATACGAGGCCCAAGGCCCGAGCTGTATGGTTGTGGGCCATAGACCAAAACCTATTGGGGGACGGAATTCTGTTAGAAATAATGTTGTCATTTTCAATACAATTTGGAAGAATAGAGAGGCTTGAATATTGCCAGTTATTTTGCATTCAATGTATATAATTATGCTTCAGTTAGAGGTAATAAATCTTCACTTAGCAACACTTGGCAAATATATTACAACACTGTTTGCAATCTCTGCTTCTTTAGGGAGTCTGTCCTGTTGTTGAGGACACGGAATAGCGTCAATTAGTTCATGCATTTGAGTAACATTGTTTTTATTAAGTAGATTTTAACATCTTCATCATCATCATCATCATAATCATCATCATAATATCATCATCGTCGCAATCATCACTACCATCATCATCATCACCATCTATTTGGCAGTGGCTGCTCGGATCCTCCTCTGTCGTGTTGTCCTGTTCATTGTGTCCTCATCCACAACCTCTGCCACACCAATGTCTCTCCTCACCACGCCTCTCCTTACCTCGTCTCTCCTCACCACGTCTCTCCTCACAACGTCTCTCCTCACCACGTCTCTCCTCACCACGTTTCTCCTCACCACGTCTCTCCTCCCACGTCTCTCCTCACCACGTCTCTCCTCACAACGTCTCTCCTCACCACGTCTCTCCTCACCACGTCTCTCCTCACCACGTCTCTCCTCACCACGTCTCTCACAACGTCTCTCCTCACTACGTCTCTCCTCACCACGTCTCTCCTCCCACGTCTCTCCTCACCACGTCTCTCCTCCCACGTCTCTCTTCACCACGTCTCTCCTCCCACGTCTCTCCTCACCACGTCTCTCCTAACAACGTCTCTCCTCACAACGTCTCTCCTCACCACGTCTCTCCTCACCACGTCTCTCCTCCCACGTCTCTCCTCACCACATCTCTCCTAACAACGTCTCCCCTCACAACGTCTCTCCTAACAACGTCTCTCCTCCCACGTCTCTCCTCACCACATCTCTCCTTACCACATCTCTCCTAACAACGTCTCTCCTCACAACGTCTCTCCTCACCACATCTCTCCTACCAACGTCTCTCCTCCCACGTCTCTCCTCATCACGTCTCTCCTCACCACGTCTCTCCTAACAACGTCTCTCCTCATAACGTCTCTCCTCACCACGTCTCTTCTCACAACGTCTCTCCTCACCACGTCTCTCCTCATCACGTCTCGTTCTTAACCTTTACCGTTTCCACATTAACGCGAAATTGTTACTTTGTAAGTGCTTTTGCAGCTTTCGCATGAAATGCATCGCTACATTTTGTCCATTTTAATACGCAGTCAACGAGACGATCGTTAGAACTTTCACAATTCGTTGTATCCTTAAAATTCATATCATATAATATATAATATATTACACAAAAACTATAATATTATGTAAAGTTGAATAATTTTAATATATCAAATTACAAATATTATAATATCTTGTTTCTGTATTTAAGATTTTCGTGCATTTCCCCTCATCAGGGGAAATTCTCCCCAGTTTTTGTTTTTAATTAAATCAAATACAGAGCAATGACAGCGATAAGCGACTGTTGTTTTGTGAATACAAAGGAGCCACCTGCATATGGTGTTTGATCTATACAGTGTTTTTCGACATGAATGTGAAGCATGGTCTTTTATTCACACCTGCTCACTGTACGAAACAGACAAAGCAGTGTACTTCAACAGTTAAACTTGGCATTCCTTTGATGACAGGTACAGGAATAACAACCCCTTGTAGTGAATGCTAATCCATTACTAGATTGAACTGAGTAGATCTTGCATGTCACATCAGACACCGAAATCACCAAACCGAAACAACATGGCAGTTGGGCCGAATTCTCCGAGGGCCGAAATCACCATCTGCCAAACTCATATATTTACCATACATCGTCATAACACGTCACGTGGTCAATCATTACTCTTACTTCCATGCAAAAAAATACCAGCTAGCTATTATCTTCTACGCCTAGCTCCGCGAAGCTAGACATGGGAGATGACAAGTTTTCTTTTATTTTGATCGTTATTTGGAAGAATGAGTAATGTTTGACCACGTCACATGTGTATGCGTATGGTAGATATATTCATTTCGATGATGAAATCAGAACCGCTTCGTAATCTCCTCGAATCATTCATTCTGTTGCTACACGTCCATTCACTGACCCATACAACCGGACACACATTGGACCTAGTGACAAATCACGACAGAGGTAATGTGGTATCTTCTGTTGTCGTTTATCCAGACTCCAGACCGCACAGAACTGACACTGAATGCGTTGAAACCGTCAGTCGAAACATCAGTGATTGCCAAACGCAACTTCCGCAACATGGAGACTGCAACGTTCAGTGATTACATTAAATCTGCTTGTGCTGGCATATGTGCTCAGGACAACAAGCGGAGGAATTATTAACGTCCAACATCACCTGTGTCTCGGACTGTTTAGACAAACACCCTCCTCGGCGCTACGTTCGCGTCAAGAACAACTCGCCGTATCCGTGGTACGACACACCCGTGGTACGACACATCCGTGGCACGACACATCCGTGGCACGACACATCCGTGGCACGACACATCCGTGGTACGACACATCCGTGGCACGACACATCCGTGGCACGACGCTGAGATCGATGATGCAAGAGAGAAGCGCAAATGGGAGAATCTGTGGAGAAGATCGATTCTTGAAATACACCGCCAATTATACGCCACCCGCGACGACTGCTCTACAATAACATCTGCTAAGATAACCGAATATTATCGCGGACCATTACAGAACGCTAATAACAAAAACATGTTTCGCATTCTGAGATCACTCGATGTCCACCAAATGCAGCTTCCTGAATTCTGCTCAACGAAGGAAGGCTGTGATGCATTCTCACGTTTCTTCCAAGACAAGATCAATAAACTACTGACTAACTTGCACTGCCACACCGCGTAGTTCCAGCAGCGGACGAGACACCTTGTCTTACTTGCACTGGCACACCGCGTAGACCCAGCAGCGGACGAGACACCTTGTTTTACTTGCACTGCCACACCGCGTAGATCCAGCAGCGGACGAGACACCTTGTCTTACTTGCACTGCCACACCGCGTAGACCCAGCAGCGGACGAGACACCTTGTCTTACTTGCACTGCCACACCGCGTAGATCCAGCAGCGGACGAGACACCTTGTCTTACTTGCACTGCCACACCGCGTAGACCCAGCAGCGGACGAGACACCTTGTTTTACTTGCACTGCCACACCGCGTAGATCCAGCAGCGGACGAGACACCTTGTCTTACTTGCACTGCCACACCGCGTAGATCCAGCAGCGGACGAGACACCTTGTCTTACTTGCACTGCCACACCGCGTAGATCCAGCAGCGGACGAGACACCTTGTCTTACTTGCACTGCCACACCGCGTAGACCCAGCAGCGGACGAGACACCTTGTTTTACTTGCACTGCCACACCGCGTAGACCCAGCAGCGGACGAGACACCTTGTCTTACTTGCACTGCCACACCGCGTAGATCCAGCAGCGGAAGAGACACCTTGTCTTACTTGCACAGCCACACCGCGTAGATCCAGCAGCGGACGAGACACCTTGTCTTACTGACTCCATTCAAGTATTCGAGGCTATTACTATGGCCGTAATCACAACTATTCTTTGCACTACGGATAAGACGTGCACGCTTGACCTTCTTCCTACTAAACAACTAAATGACAACATAGAAAGTGTCGTGCCTATCATCGCCTATATTACAAATGCCTCACTCGAGAATGCAGTTATGCCTGTGATGCTTAAGCAGGCCATTTTCCGGCCATTGCTAAAGAAACAATCACTCGACAAGGACATATTCAACAACTACCGTCGAGTTAGTAACCTAAGCCACCTTTCCAATGTCATCGAGAAAGTAATCGCGCGAAGGATCATCTCTTACATTTCCGATCAGCGAGTGGAGGACTGTTTCCAATCAACTTACCGAAAAAAACAGTCAACATAAACCACATTGTTATGTGCAATAAATGCCTTGAAAGCCGCAATGGACAATAGACAAGGTACGACACTTGTTCTCATTGACTTTAGCGCGGCCTTTGATACAACCAACCACGGTATAATGATTCAGCGGCCACACTTGCGTTACCGCATTGTTGGCAAGGCGCTCGGCTGATTGCAATCCTATCTGCAGGACCGCACCCAGCGAGTGGTCATTCGAGCACAACACGTTTGACATCGGGTGTCCCGCAGGGTTCGGTACTTGGACCATTAATATTCTCGCTGTACGTCCAACCTATCGGCGATATATTCAGAGCGCATGCAGTTTGCTGTGATCATTAGGCGAACAATCTGCAATTGTAGTTAGACCACATTTGGAATATTGTATTCAAGCATGGAGACCGTATCGTAAAAAGGACATAGACAAGCTAGAAAGAATACAACGAAGAGCAACTAAAATGATTCCAGAATTGAGAGACCTTAGTTACGAAAGCCGCTTGTTACAATGTGGTTTGACAACACTAGAGACCAGGAGACTAAGAGGAGACCAAATAGAAGTGTTTAAAATAGTGAATTGTTATGAGGATGTTGATAGGAACATGTTCTTCAAACTTAAAGAAGGCAGTAGAACCAGAGGACACAAAGCAGCATTAGTTAAGGAGCAGTGTAGGTTTTACATGAGAAAGTACTCTTTCTCACAGAGGGTAATAAGTGAATGGAACAAACTGCAAAATGATTGTGTCAATGCTAGTAGTACTAATATGTTTAAAATAGAATTGACATATATCTGATAATGGCGGGCAACACATATATGTGAAAATTGTTGGACTCTCGATATGTCAATGGCTTCCTTGTCCACTTGCCATCTGGAACTTGTTGTTTGGGATGGCAATCTTGTTAAATCTTGTATTGTCACTTTGATCTCACTGCAACAGCGTTGGGTGCTACTCTGCGACGTATGGAGGACTGCCTTGATGTCGTCAAACAGTGGATGACATCAAATTGCTTGTGCATGAATGACAATAAAACGGAATATCTCCCTGTGGTATCCAAGACGGCGGCTGCGCTCGTTGTCGACTGTGTAATACGCGTAGGTGATGCTACAATTAATGCTTCACGATATGTTCGTAACCTTGGTGTCATCATAGATAGTCACATCGACTTTCAGAAACGTGTCAAGCATCGTCACTGTGTGCGGATTCCAGCTCCGCCATATTAATCAGATGAGCCGTGATCTCCCAACAACGACAAAGGAACGTGTCGTCAATGCCATTATTACATCGCGGCTTGACTACTGCAATTCGCTTCAATACGGCAGTACTGTTAACAATGTCGCTTGATTTCAGAGAACGCACAATTCGGCCGCTAGATTGATCCTACGACTCTCACGGAGTGATAGCGCCATGTCTTTGTTGTGTATTCCTCACTGGCTGTCTGTAGCACGCAGAATCGACTTTAAGTTGTTAGTGTTTACATAGAAAGCTGTGCGCGGCGATGCGGCAAAATACCTGTCCGATCTTGTGTGCCCAGACACACCAGCAAGAGCCCTGCGCTCGGCCAGCAGTAACATGTGAACTGTTCGGCGGACTCGTGTCAAAGCTGGGGACAGCTCGTTTGTGGTCGCCGCGGCGACTTTGTGGAATACTTTGCACAATGACATTAAATTGTCGGACATACTATCTACTTTCAAGGCACGCCTAAAGACTAATTTTTATCGACTCTCATTCTAGTCCAACATGGTAATATATTAATATAATAATCGTACACGATTGAACGAAAGAACACGCAGCTGTGCACTATGGGTTTGATCTCCTCGGTAATTACCTCTATTATATATTTGGACTAATTTCATAGTGAATATCGAAGAATAACAGTCGTTTCTTTATATTATGTGCGACTATGATTATCACGTCTCACTTCTCCGAATTCCGCCACGTTTCTGTCGCCACACGCGAGACTTCACTGGCGTTGCGCCAACGGGCACTAAGTTACATGTACTGCACCTATTTAATCATTAGCTGTTGCTGCTGAACCGTTACCTAATGATATTATATATTATTATATGATATTATATTTATTGTTGAGGGACAACACTAGTACTGACGTCGGTTAACAAAGACTGATTGCTATCTACCGTGTACAGCAATTATACCTAATTTCCTTGTTTTGTTGTTTGGTCGGGCCCCGAAAAGAAGTTAGAAAACATACAAACAGCGCACGTACTTTAGATAGTTTACGACATTTGCCTTGACATAATCTTTTATGTTTTGTTGCAGCTGAGTTTGTTGTGCACGAACATGATCTTTGCTCCTGCACTTCCTTGTTCGTGACTTCGTGAAATGTTATAAATATACGCTACCAACATGCAGCCAGTTAGCAACATGTTTTTCAATTCCGCGGGGTGAGTTCGTAACGGAGACGACAATCGAGCAGTACACACTAATCTTGGTCTTAACAAAATACTTCTGGTTGCTGCAGATTTTGCTTGAAATACAACTTGTTCGGTTTTTAAGCTCAATCTGAATTCCCGCCATGGGTCTCGGTGTGGTCCTAGTGGTGCTACGAATTGGTGGAGATTTACAAGCTGTCATGACCTTTTTCAAGACCGCGGCCTTTGTTGGATCGTCAGCTTGCCAAATTGTTGCTACCCAGCTTAACAACTGTTATGAGGCTTTCTTCCACATCTGCGTGAAACGATGTGGCGAAGGATGTCAATATCTAACTAGCACATGTTTCGACGCGACGTATATGATTTGATTATTGTCACTGGTTGCTTTTATCTTACTACTATAGTCAAGCATCATCGGTATACAACACGGACCAATCAGGCCTCGTGGACCTTTCCTGTTAGTTGGTATTTCAAACATACGTGTTATTTCACCAAAGACGTCACGGTACAATTCCATAAATTAGATGTGAAGTGTCAATGCGTGCGTACCTACTAGTGTACTCACGAGCACAGCATAACTGCACAACAACAATATGAATCACAGAAAGAGCTGCGCTTACAATACACGTAAAATAATTAAGTTGTGAGGCATCAACGTATGCCTATTTTTAGATTACTTCCTAATCGGCTGTCGAAATAGCTACCTTTATTAAAATTACACGTGCCTAAATGACCACAGCACTTTATTACTATAATTGAACTCGCCGAGCTTTTATCACAGCACGACCCCGCTAATTACGAGTAATATTTTATAAGCGTATATAATGCACCCGAAACAATTGTTAACGTGACTTATATTGAAACAGTTTATACAATAAAATAAACCATAGCTTATCTTTCAAGATAGAAGGATGCCAGTGATGACAAGACAAGGGGAAGACAGTAATTAAAATGGAGGGATAGTGTTAAGAGAGAACTTGAAAGTGCGGAGGTGAACAGCTGAAAGTGGGAGAGAACGGCAGAAGATCGCAATAGATGGAGCCGACTCGTCGAAAGGGGAGAACAGATTAAGTGGTATGGTCACCACCACGCAAGGGACCAAGGGGAAAGAAGAAGAAGAAGAAGAAGAAGAAAAGTGGTAAGGGTTTCCAGGTTCTAATGAGAGCGCGACACGGTGGCGCCACATCGCGGATACTCGAGGCTAAGTCGTATTGATGTCGGGGCAGGAACCTGAGAAACCAAGAGGACTCATACATGTCAACCCTCCGTCATTCGTACGGAGACTCCGTCATTTCAACTTCGCGTCATTTGACGGTCACCGCGGAAAAAAAAATTACGTACAATTTTATTTTAAATATAAAAAACGGAACGAACTTTTCGTTCCGTTTCGACATTTTGGTTCTCTCGCGAACGCTTGACCTACATCCTGGTGGTCTCGCGGCAAAGTGCGCTCTCATTCGCGATCTTATTTCCGCACGATGAAGAAGCGTAACAACATGTCACCCGAGCGGAATGCATCACCACCAAAGAAAAAAAGATACATAACACAGTTCCAGGACAGTTGGGTTAAAGAATGGCCAGGCAAGATATCGAGGAGCCACAAGGGCAACGCTTATGCCCTGTGTCGGCTTTGCCGAAGCGATTTCGGTATTGGCTCAGGTAAGATTTTCATTCCATTTTGCCATGTTATGGTACTTACCTAAGTTTTAAAACTAGTGACGGATGCTACTATGATTTTGGTCCCATAACTGACGTTATTTGCAACACATGATGTACCGGATTTGTTACTGCATAATTAAGTAAGCGAGCGTATTTTAACTGTTGACTGAAATAAATTTTTAAACGGCGGTCGTAGGCAATAATAGTTTTTTTTTTACAAAGACGACAGAGTTAGGCATTGTTGCAAAACATTTTGGGTGCCCTCCAATCAAATCATTTTATTTTAAGTCAGTGGAAATTAAACAGACAGGGGCCAGACAACCGACTGTAAGGCTTGTACTTACGCTTGACTTGTTTATCTTCAGGTGGCATCCGCGACGTGCGCAGACATCTGCAGTCTGCCAGTCACCTGAAGGCGGAGCGCGCCTGTGACGAGACCCAGGGTGGTGTCGGCCAGTACGTGGTGGCTGGCGAGTTGAAGGCCACGAAGGTGATCCGTGCCGAGACCATCTGGGCGCACTTCGTGGCTAAGAACAACTTGCCGTTCGCTATAAGTGACACATTCACGAAGATGGCCTCCCACATGTTCCCAGACAGTGCGGTGGCCAAGTGCTTTGCGGCGTGCAGGACAAAGACGACGAAGATATTGAAGTGTGGCCTTGCTAAACATCAGGACGACCTGGTGACCAAGCTTTGCCAGACACAGGTATTATCCCATATATCAGCACATTAATTGTATTAATTGTATGTTTTCTTCCAGTTTGTTTTGCGAGGATCATCTATTTCGTAGGATAACTAAAAGTGAGGACAGTTGATGTTTTACTCGTGTATTTTATGGTTAGGCTATCAATTAATCATTCTGCTTAAAAACAATTAAAATTTTGAAAGATGTAATATTACCAATCAAATAATGACCTTTTCAAATATGTTTGGAATATCAATAATGGTGGTTTGTAAAATTGTTCAGGCGTTCGCTCTCCTCTGCGATGGCGGCACAGACGACGGAGGCGACAGGGACTTTGTGATTCTGGTGCGCGTTTTTGACGAGGGCGCATCGTGCAGCCTGAACAAGTTCCTCGCTCTGCCGACATGCAACATCGGCACCGGCGAGAACATGTTTGCGACCATCGAGGCATGTTTGAGGTTAGTATTGACACACCTGACAATAATATGAAATGTGATTAGGGTTGAATATGTGTGGTAATTTTTGAAAGGTTGTTTTTCAGGTCCTGTAATATACCTTGAATGCGGCATGGTACTGTTGCGTCTTCACTATAAAATTTTGTGTTGGTTGCTCTATGATTTAATGGGTGTAGTTATGATGCTGTTGTTTTTTAGTTCTCGCAACATACCGTACACCTCTGTGTGGTGGACGCCTGTAAGAAACTCCTGCTACCGATTGACGAACTCCTCATCGACGTGTTCTATCACTTTCATAACAGGTATTTATAATCTGACTTGTGAGCGGGGCTGATGATGTTGAGCCGGGTCCCACCTGTTCACTTGAATGTCACTACTCGAACTGATTTTCAGTGCAAAGCGTCGGGAGGAGTTTAAGGGAATGCAGGGGTTCACTGGAGCGCTGAGCCAGGGCATCCTGAAGCCCTGCGAGACCCGGTGGCTCTCTCTTTTCCCCTGCGTGCAGCGTCTCCTCAGCCAGTACGCTGCGCTGCGGCGTACTTTGACAGCCATCTGGAGGCGGAGAAGGCGGGCAGGGTCAAGCGCTGCGCAGAGGCGTTCCGGGGAGAGCTGTTGCGTCTTCACCTGCTCTTCCTGGCGTTCATCATGGTGCCTATGAACAAGTTCAACGCCTTGTTTCAGGTGTGTACTTTGCTTCGGATTTTGCTGATATGATCCGACTTAAATAGTTATTTGGATAAATATTACTGTTCGCCAGTTTTGACATAGATAGTACTGGTACCATGAACTAATATTATTCATATTTTTGTGGTAATGTAATAGTCTACACGTGGCAATACTTTCTTTGTGCTGTGCAGCATAACACTTATAAAAACACATTTAACAATAGACCCAAGTTGAAGTTGTCCTCTTGCTGCTATCGATGGCATTCGCTTTGTTTCTGTATCTACATGTATGTCTGACTTCAGACTGGCAATGGCAGCAAGGTGGCCTTCATGGCTGACGAGTCACGGCGCCTCATTAAGGGCATGATGGCACGCTTCGTCCAACTGGCAGCCATCCGGGACGCCGGTGACGACCTCGACAAGGTGGACTGCACCAAGCTGGTGGAGGACGACGACCTGGACATTGGGCAGCGTGCGAGGGATCACCTGCAGCACGCAGAGGCGGAAGCTGCGGTTGAGGAGGTTGACACCATAGACGCAGAGGGTGCTCTGCACATCAGCCACATCAGCGATGATGTGCGGGCTCGCTTCTTCCAGCGAGTCACTTTATAGTTAATTAGATTTGTATCAATTTCTGCGAACAGCGAATACATAACCTATAAATGAAATGGGATTTGTAGGTGCCTGCCAATCCAGCCATTCACACAATTAGCCTGCAAATAAGAAATGTCATTCTAATTTGGACTCTTTATTTATTATGTTATATATGTATATTTTTTGCTACAGGGTAATCATCAACATTGTGTGCAGCAGCAGCAGCATGTTTATCTATATTATCTTGTGTGTTAATTGTCACTCAGGAGCGTTCGTCTTTTCTACGCTGCCCTGGTGACCAAGATGATAAAGAAACTGCCCTACTACAATCAGCTGCTAATTGAGTTGGAGGTCCTCCGGCCAGATCTGAGAGAGAAATTCACCCCAAACACAGGTACATACAGACATGCATCGTCAATTCTGACAACCTATATTAAATTGATTGATATAAATAGGCAAGTTAACAAACTAACAGTACTAAACTAAACACATTACATGATAAGGTATGTATATTCTTTCTTGTAATGTTTTCGTGTGTTTCAGTGCTGGATCTAGTGTTCAGGGAGACTGCATGAAACGTTCTGCTTTATTTATATTGAGTGCTTTGCTTTGGTGTGTTTCAGTGCTCGATCTGGCCAAGCGTTTGCCAGAACACCTGCTCCCGGAGGACTACTCTGATACCCTGCGGGCGGAATTCATGGAGTTCGCCATGGTTACGGACGCAGAGCTGCCACCGATGGATGGGGGCTTGGATGCGTTCTGGGCCGCCATGGCGACACGCACCACTGCAGGGGGAGATCATCCCTTCGCCACCCTCTCAGCCGTCATGAAGGTTTATCTACTCATGCCCCACCATGGTCAACAAGATCGACACGGAGCACCGCTCGGAGTTGGCCCAGGACACCATCGCTGCCCTTCTGTCAGTGAAGGTGAACTGTACGGCAGACACTCACTCCTATGGGCCACCCGCGATTGTGCTGCATATGTCCAAGAAAGCCACAATGAACTAAAACCTGCCTCACAGGAACACACCTTAATTGCCCAATCACTGTTAACACACATTTTCTGTATATAAATGTACATAAGTTCACTAGATGCCTCTTGTTTGTCATGCTGTGTGACAGAATGGGTTACATGAGTGTTGTGTTTGGAGTGTGCGAGAGCGATTGGACGCGCGCAACGTGCGCACGACGTCGGTGCCCACATGCGCGCGCGTGCCTCGTCGAGTGGAAAAAGTCTCAGTCATTTGGATCCTCGCAGGTTGACATGTATGACGTGGAGACTGTTACAACCGCGGTGATGACATCTGGTAATATGGAGGGAAACAATGGAGTAGGTTATTAAATAAACCGTGACCGTTAAGGATTAAGGGAGTTAGCGGGGCACGTGTCATGGGCAGACAGGTTCAGGTGAAGTGGCGCCGCCTTGTGGACTATTGGGTCTCCAGAATTGGGGCATGGTTTCGTAGTGGTTAGAACGTTGGACGTTCAGTCAAGAACACCAGAGTTCGAATTATCTTGCTCCAGTTGGAGGAGCCAGAACAATTTCAACGTGAAGACATGGCTTTCGAGAAGTAAATGCCGCGTGACTGAATGCTTTCCACGGAAGTTGACTTGTTGTTGTTGTTGTTGTTGTTGTTGTTGCTGCTGCTGTTGGAATAGACGCCATGTATAGATGTTGTTGCTGCTGCTGTTGGAATATAATAATGCAATATAAAGTTCCTTCGCCACCTGGTACTACGCTAGTTAAGAACATACATAGAACGGCGTCGTGTGTAACACATACGTCGATTTGACCTAACCAATTAGTTTTTTTAACAATAAATTGGGACATTTTGTCCAAAAATTGGGTGGGTAAGAGGGACCAAGGAAGAACGATATAGCCCGCCAGAAAACAGTACTTTTAACACCTATGCAGGTTGGTAAGGAAACTTGGACATCATCCGTCATGTTTTACAGGTGATCCACAATGGGTGATACAAAATATAAGATATTACCTCTGGTTTCACGCGGATAAACGCCTGTTTAATGAACACACCCGTTTTGGCGCTAGAAAGTGAAGATACTTTTGAAGCAGACAACACATATTTGATAGACAGTTGCATTCAGTGGCTTCAAAATTGATCTGACTTCATAATAATAGTAATGACAACTAACTTCTATGGCGCCTATATCCTCAGGAACCTGAGTTCAGAAGCGCAGCTGCCTACGGATATTTGAAAGATGCAGGAGACTAGCCAAGTGTTGTGGTTGTTGTGTCATCCATAGCATGCTCAGTAGACCGTAGCTCGAGGAAGTGTGAATAGCATTATGTCATAGTATGTAGAGTCCGACCACTTTCGCCCTTTTCTCTCCGAATTTTGTCCGATCATTTCACCAAAACCAAACAGCAAATGTATACCAACGAGACAGCTTGTACAACGATAGTCTGAAGAGGTAGGACCACTACATTGCATTATAACACACCTCCAGCTCTTTTAATCATGTCACAAACGTAGCAACCATAAGAATCGGCCGTTTTTGCCAAATATTTATCGGCTTACCGGTGTTTTGGGTATGTCACCACCAAAATACCATCGCGTCATCGAATCCGCTTTATACTACAACACGTCACCGCAAAAGGTGCGACATTTCGAACTTTCCAACGTTGCTGGCTAAATACAGTTACTTTTTGGCAAATAAAATCACTGAGATCGGGTAGATCGTGTACGCTTAGGCTCTACATTCGTGTGAAACATTTCTGGAAGTCTAACTATGGTCAGAACTCTCGAGCGAAATCTTTTTGGGCACTCCGCGAGGCACCGTTTTTGTTACATTGCTTTTTTGTGGCATTATTTTTTGGAGATCATTACGTTTGCTCTCTTCGTAGGCAATTTTCGTCAACAGTGTAGTAGGCCCTCTCCCAAATCCTATCCCTATCCTATCCTATCCTATCCAATCCAAAACTGTCGACTCGAGGAGCCAAGCGAGACTGGATGGATACCTATCGAAACAAATGGTTTAATGCACAAAACGTGATTAATGTAGAATCAATTGGAACGCTAAGATGCAAAGTTGTTTTCTAGAATGCCTTCACCTACCAGAACCTTGCAGACCTGTCGACTTGGCAGTTCACAATTCCTGTGCCACAGCCTGTGTCCTGCCGTGACGGAGTCCAGTGCGGCGACACAAGAAGAAGAACACAATTGCTGACCGTAAATATGCTACAAGAATAACGATAAAACATGAAGTATACATTTTTTTAGTTATAATTATACACTTTTAGATATAAAAATTAAGAGAATTTGGATATTTTAATTATACGACCCTCCCAATTAGCTGCGAATCTGTTAACCAATGAAAATCGTTGTACATTCCCTTTAGTATGAACCAATGATTACACTACTTGCCACTCAACCCGCCAGATGGAGTAACCTGTTTTCCGTTTAATACCAATACACTTCTAGGGAGACTTGATGAAACGACAGAAATAACATTGATATGAATGTCTAGTTAGTGACCTCTCTAGGGAGTACAAGTGACCTCTCTAGGGAGTACAAGTGACCTCTCTAGGGAGTACAAGTGACCTCTCTAGGGAGTACAACATGGTGAATTATGTTCTTCCCTTGTTGTTCTCTTTATGGTTAGTTGTAAAGAATGTTTGTCTGTCTAAGTTGTGCTTGTTTTAAAAAGAGTTACTACTTACTACATATACATACACTTATTCATTTTATTGGACCTGGAACAATTGGATTCCAAGTGTTCACGTCTTAGCTGATAAACACCTTAACGATTAAACAGTTAGGCGAGGTTTAGAATAACAGCTACATATATGGTTTGACAACACGAGTATAGATCAAATATAATTTTTAATAGTGAAAACTGCAGATCTGTTGGATATGGTTTTCTTCGAGTCCAAGTCAAAGTCCAAGTTATCAGCATGCAAGTCCAAATCAAGTATCAAGTCTTTGTCCATACCAAGTCACTTCAATATAGTCATACTGCTGCCTTGCTGTCGACAGTCCGGCATCGATTGAAGTTTGGGTTAGGTGTAACGAGAGAGTTTCCCTCGCTCACACAATACATTAATTAGTTTAAGTCCTTGCTCAAGTCTCAAATATCGGGTTTAATTATATAGCGTCAAATCTTTATCAGACATGTGTCAAGTAAGTCCCGAATGCTCGAGTCTCAACTCAAATCTCATGTCTTGTAAATGTGCGAGTCGAGTGGTCTGGTGAATAGTTATGAAACTATTGATA
>OY759265.1:44778905-44793905 GCA_963662155.1 Lamellibrachia columna
CTCACTGCTAGAATGTGCTTATATATATATATATATATATATATATATATATATATATATATATATATATATATATATATATATATATATATATATATATATATATATACATTCGTTGTTGACATTGGCAAATAAGATTGAGTTTCAGAGTAAATTAGTACTGGGGGAGAGAGATTGTAAGCGGTAATTGCATCTGGAGTAAATTATATGAAAGGCTAAGGCACGTTGCCTCCTATTGATAGTATTCACAGGAACAAGGTATTGATTTGAAAGTATTCCCATTAGACCTTTCACTAATGTGTACATCATGGTTGTTTAGCGCTTCTCTCTGCTGAGTTAACGTGCAACATCATCGTGAGTTAATAATCAATAAACCCTTGTGTTGGCAGCGTAACTGTAGGATTATATGTGATGTACTAAAGTCGTTCTAACAGAACCAGCCTATCGTTACAAGGCACTAGATAGCGTCATCTCCCGGTGGCTTTGCCGGGAGTGAAGTTGCCCAATTCACACAACTACATCGACGTGTGTATTTATGAGATGGCGAACCGTGTAACAGCGATTCATGATTTGTTCAGGGCCAGTGCGGCTCCTGCTACGCGTTCTCGGCGACCGGGGCACTGGAAGGACAGATGTTCAACAAGACGGGCAAACTCGTGTCTCTCTCGGAACAGAACATCGTCGACTGCTCCAGGGCGGAAGGTGAGATTCCGGCCCGATAATTTGCTTCTCAAATGACATAACATGGGAGGAAATTTACCCGACGCTCATTGGTTGTTGGCCTGACCTTTGACATCGCGCACATGCCGCGGACCAAACTGTAAATATGTATTGGAAACTGTAGTTTCATTGCGACCTAAGTCGGTGTACATGTTGTGTTTAATTTTATATTTTTACAGCTCTACAAAAGAAAATAGAAAATACATACGCGTATTTATGGTATGTTCAGGTAACGGAGGTTGCATGGGAGGTTACATGGACTACGCGTTTAACTACATCAAGATTAACAAAGGCATCGATACAGAAGCAGCGTATCCGTACGTCGCAAGGGTAAGACACGAAGTACGACCGACCGACCGACCGACCGACCGACCGACCGACCGACCGACCGACCGACCGACCGACCGACCGACCGACCGACCGACCGACCGACCGACCGACCGACCGACCGACCGACCGACCGACCGACCGACCGACCGACCGACCGACCGACCGACCGACCGACCGACCGACCGACCGACCGACCGACCGACCGACCGACCGACCGACCGACCGACCGACCGACCGACCGACCGACCGACCGACCGACCGACCGACCGACCGACCGACCGACCGACCGACCGACCGACCGACCGACCGACCGACCGACCGACCGACCGACCGACCGACCGACCGACCGACCGACCGACCGACCGACCGACCGACCGACCGACCGACCGACCGACCGACCGACCGACCGACCGACCGACCGACCGACCGACCGACCGACCGACCGACCGACCGACCGACCGACCGACCGACCGACCGACCGACCGACCGACCGACCGACCGACCGACCGACCGACCGACCGACCGACCGATATATTGATTAGATGCAAAAGACCTATACGTTATTTGGTTGCTGAACCAACCCTTTGGAATTCATTCACTACTAGTGGTAGGTCAGCAGGAAGCATAATTCTTAATCCTATCGGTTTGATTCGCTTTTGAGATAGCTGTTTTCATATAATAATAATAATAATAATAATAATAATAATAATAATAATAATAATAATAATAATAATAATAATAATAATAATAATAATAATAATAATAATAACAACAACAACAACAACAACAACAACAACTATAACAACAATAACAGTCGTTTATTATTGACATCGACAGGTTCAGGATTGCAGCTACAACGCGAGCGGCAGAGGCGGCGAGGACGTGGGTCTCGTTGACATCGAGTCGGGCAGCGAGGTGTCGCTGCAGCATGCCGTCGCGACGATAGGACCCGTGTCTGTCGGCATCAACGCACGAGGCCATAAGTTCAAGGCGTATAAAAGTGGCGTCTATTCGAAATGGTGGTGTCCACGCAAAAAAAGTTGGATGGACCACGGAGTACTGGCCGTCGGCTACGGCAGCAGCAACGGTCAAGATTACTGGCTCGTTAAAAATAGGTAATCACGCATATGCACACGAACGCGCTCACGCAGATACGTACACGTACGCAGACACGTACATGCTATATCATGCACGTACACATGCACATATACCCGCATTCGAATATTAATGCTACTTGTGAAATGGTTTCTCATATATAGACACCCTAATAAAACACCTCCTTACATCATGCATGTAATGACAATGGCAATATTAGTTTGGTTTATGCTAGAAATGTATTTACATTTACTCGATGTCTCGCTCCATTATATAGAATACATTGTTTGGAATGCATTATATAGAATACATTGTAATAAATACACGCGTTCGTTAGTGTATGAAGTCGGTATTTACGGAGGTAGCTGTCGCAGTAATTAGTCGGACCACATCTGCACCACTCTGTGAAAAATGCTTAGATTCAGTACAAAATACATCTGACCCCATATGTTTACATGTTACATTGTTGAGATGCGGTCGTTATTTTGATAGCTACAGAGCTCCGAAGAAAATGCAAGTAGGACTAATGCACGTCTTGTTGCTAAACATAAACATCGATAGACAGCGGACTCCACAAAACATCGGTTTAGCGAACTGTTGTCGGCGGAAAGATTTAGACCTACTGTTTATGAAAACATTCAGTTGGGTAGAGATGTTGACACATTAAAGGCACAACATATGAAGTTTGTGTTTTCTTGCACCTCGACGGCCCAAGTGTGTTTTAGTGAACCACAATTTTAAATTATGATTTGACCGAACGTTATCTATTCACGATATATCGGCAGTGCTGTTCAGCACGCAATGTAACCATGATGTTCGGGTCGAAACACGTTTTTTCGATAAAAACAATGGCATCTAATCTTCTGTTGGATTAATATTATTGAGCTGGGTCACATGAACACCAGGCGTCCACTTTAAGTGTCCACTAGGTGGATCCACGGCTGTAGATGATATGCATAATTCACACCGCAACTACTTGGTCTTGTTTCAGCTGGGGGACTCGATGGGGCATGGACGGCTACATCAAGATGGCCAGAAACAAGAAAAACATGTGCGGGATAGCAACCATGGCCAGTTACCCGCTCGTGTGAGACTGAACGTCCGTATGCAGTCGGGTATCCGTCCAACTTAAGAACAAGGCAGATTGTGCGACGACATGATATATGATGCGGCGGGAATAGCGTGGAATCGTTACACTACCCAGCTATTCTGATATAGTCATGGTTTAATCTATTATTATGTTATCTAGAAAATAAACGTAGCGAACAGTTAAAAGTGTCATTTCGAGCACTGTGAGAATGGTTTAACGTGAAGTACTTGGTATAGACGGTATAGACACAAAATCATTTAAGATATCATATTATATTTTCTGATATTTTATGTCAGTACGATTGTGTAATTTAAATAAAACTTTCAATGCTGCATTTGTTGTCGTCGCGTCTACAAACGCAGTATACATATAAAAATACATAAATACATATAAAAATACATAAATACATATAAAAATACATATATAAAACATTTGGAAAGGTTGGGGAAGTTGAACCTACGTATCCGCACTTGTGCGTGGTCATCCTGAATGTTTAATCGGAAAATGGCAGATAATTAATACAGGTAACATTTATTATACAGCTACGTATATTGTTATGTTGTCTATCTAGAATAGTTGTGGGTGGAAGTCCTAATATTATTGTAATTGTTGGAAGTCAATACAATTCCTGTGGCGCATGATTTTCAAGCAACAATAAATGGCAATATGTTAATATTAAAGAGAGTGAAGCAAATAACCAGGTTTAGTAAATTATTAAAACGCATTGCTATTTGAGGTCTATGGGGCTGATATTTAGCCGTTAACAGCGAGCGCCTCGCCAGCCACGTACATGTGTACGTCAACAAATGATAGACAGCAACCGTTTTCCATTGATTCCTCGTGTTATTCACATATAAGATGGGAGTGCACGTGGGACCTGTGAAAATGGGTAAATTCAAACATTTTCCACATGCACTTATATATCACAGAGAAGTCGAGTTGGTGTCGCTCAGAAGAGTCACATCGACTTGATGCCGTGCCGTACAAGAACGCACCTTTCATGTATGAATGATGTCAAAATGGATGTTCAATCTGTGGATCCAGCTAAGCACGCACGCACACACGCACGCACGCACGCACGCACGCACGCACGCACGCACGCACGCACGCACGTACGCACGCACGCACGCATGCATGCACGCACGCATGCACACACGCACGCACACCTATTTCAGGACTCTGGCCCTACCCATTACTGAGCTATTGGATATTAAACATTGTAAAATTATAATACTGGTATTTAATGCGCAAAAACGGGTACTACCTAAAATAAAAATAAATATTTATCTGTGAAACTAGCGCGTCAGGATCTCTGAACATGTGATTTTGTGTGGATTAACCCTAAAGTAAAACATCAACCTCCATGGGACACCTCTAAATACTCCCCAGTCAAGCTAAAGTTTTAGTGGAACTATTTTCTCATCACATATAAAAATTTTATGGGATGAGACCATCCCATCCTCCATGTAGCCTATTTAAAAAAAATGGAGTACTTTTTCAAATTTGTTGAGTTAATTTGCTTATATATATATGTGTATATATATATATATATATATATATATATATATATATATATATATATATATATATATATATATATATATATATATATATATATATATATATGTATATGTATATATATATATATATATATATATATATATGTATATATATATATATATATATATATATATATATATATATATATATATGTATATATATATATATATATATATATATATATATATATATATATATATATATATATACGTATATATACACATACATATATATATATATATATATATATATATGTATATATACACATATATATATACATATACATATATATATATATAAACAAAATTAACAAATAGTATACTTTTATAGTATACTTTGCTTATATATATATGTGTATATATATATATATATATATATATATATATATATATATATATATATATATATACGTATATGTATATATATATATATATATATATATATATATATATATATATATATATATATATATATATGTATATATATATATATATATATATGTATATGTATATATATATATATATATATATATATATATATGTATATATACACATATATATACATATACATATATATATATATATATATATATATATATATATATATATATATATATATATATATATATATATATATATAAGCAAATTAACTCAACAAAATTAACAAATAGTATACTTTTTTTTTAAATAGGCTACATGGTGGATGGGATGGTCTCATCCCATAAAATTGTTATATGTGAGGAGAAAATAGTTCCACTAAAACACACACACACACACACACACACACACACACACACACACACACACACACACACACACACACACACACACACACACACACACACACACACACACACACACACACACACACACACACACACACACACACACACACACACACACACACACACACACACACACACACACACACACACACACACACACACACACACACACACACACACACACACACACACACACACACACACACACACACACACACACACACACACACACACACACACACACACACACATACACTGTGAGCGTATGTGTGTGTGCGTGTGTGTGTGTGTGTGTCTGTGTGTGAGCGTATGTGTGTGCGTATGTATGTATATATATATATATATATATATATATATATATATATATATATATATATATATATATATATATATATATATATATATATATATATATATATATATATGCTTTCACATCAATATGTAAAAAATATTGTTTTGCACTTCAATGGTTATGCAAATAGTTTATGCTAAGCTATCCAACCTGCCCCCTGAATTATAATGGTCCATCCCTAATCTGGGTGTACGCCTGTCCTGTACTCAAGACCCTCAATTGTGCGAGAACCAGACAACAATGACAGCCTTCCCATCGCCAGCGCCGTCACGTTACAGCCTATCATTGACCGTGATGCGTAAATCGTGAAATAGTTAACGATGATCCAGGCCTACAACCCAACTGGTGAAGCATTGGCCACAAACTGTGTAGTTACCCAGGAAGAAAATTGTGGTGGCAACGATACGTCAGGGATACGGCGATGCTGCCAACATAAGTAGCATCTGTCGTTGAGTGCTAACACAAATCAGACAGCGCGTACCAGGCGCCATCTACACTTACTGCACATGACATAATGTTAACTTGGCTACTGTGCATGCCAGCAGAGAGCCACTAGTGAGAAGTGTACTGTACACAGTCCAGTAAACAAACTTCTCCTTATACTGCTCAACCAATAGGTTTCCGTGCCATGAAGGTTGACCTTGGGTTAGAAGAGGATGCACAATCTGGCATGAAGAACAACACTAATCTGCAATCGTTATGTGAGAGACGATGGTCCTGTCGTGCGATCGCATACATCCAAACCTGTATTCACTGTTGTAGTCACTGCCCTAGAATATTTGGAAGAAGACGGCGAAGCCAAAAATTACTTGTTATCCATCAAAACGTTTGACTTAATCACGACACTAGCACATGCACGACGATTAGAGATTGAGGCGAGCAAGCCGCGCAATGCTGGAATACATAGGCGCCGTGAGAACGTACCCGGTGACACGCCTCAAGAACGGTCTACGTTTCAACTTCATGAGCCCTTGTCGGGGTTGATCCGTACGCATGTCCACAAGGACAAGAAGCTGGATGCATAACGCACCGTCCGGCAGTTCAGTCGTCAAAAGAAAACAGGTTTCGCCCTAACACCCCGCCCTAGTGACGGAGGGGGCTAGCAACTGAACCTTTGTTGTAGATGTGAAAGTCTCACAGACACCCCAAGCATTAACATTGTCTATATTTCTCGAATAATCCTCTAATTGTAAGCATGTGAGCAATCTTAATAAACTGCCTAGTACATTAAAACTAAATCCTTATTATACTTTTGCGATATCTACTGAAAGTTCACATCCACCTTTTACCAGGGATGAATTGAAGTAGTGGTCATGTTTTTTTCTCCATGACCAGAAGGACATTCCTTTTATGTTTTTTTTCAACTTCTAAATGCACCAGAATGCAAGTTATTACGGCTTTATTTCTAAAGGTGGACCCCCGGGATCCCCCCTAGATTTGTGCTTCCACATGTATTTATTCCTAGCTACGTCCCTGATTGTCTTTAAATAATGTCTCGAGCTACTCGGATTAGTTCACTTTCAATGGTATTTGTTTGTGCATGTAGTGCATTTTGGAACGAATTCAGTGTTGTCACACGACCACCGTGTTGACACGACATCCCGGCAAAGTGTTGTCACACGACCACCGTGTTGACACGACATCCCGGCAAAGCACGAGCTGTGCCAACGCGGGTCAAGCCAGCCTCGTGCGCTTCGTCATCTCATTCGCCTCTCGAGTATATTTTGTTAAACATACAAAGTAACATTCGTAAACATGCTCATCAAGTTGGCAGGATACTTTAATGTAGAATTTATTTTAATCACAACTACACAGTTTACCGGCTACTACGACGTTTCGACAGAAGAAAATCAAGTCGTCCCAGAATTCAGTTTTTGAAGAAGGCAACCGCCAGTTGCCGAAACGTTGTAGTTGTGATTAAAACAAATAATTGCACATAATGACAATTTCCGCAAATCTAGCATTTAAAAATAATGTTTACTTCAAATAAAGAAGGTCGTCGTCATTTGGAACATCAATAGGTTGATTCTATTTGTCTCGTACAGCCAGTTTCAACTATTTTCTTTCTGCAGCGACACCCTGGTGCCGCTACCGATTATGTTGTCATATTTGAATGGCTAGAAACACACAAATCTGTAAACTGTAAACTGTGTTCTAGTTGCAATACAGACTGTCTAGTCAACTGGATATGTTTATTCGGATCTACGTATAATAATAAGCACTAAACACACTAGTCGCCGACGTCTTGTGGAGAATATGACATACATACGCATAACATGTTACGAACATCTCTAGCAGGACTTTTTCGAAAGACGAATCTAAAACCAGACATACACACGCACACACGCACGCACGCCCGCACGCACGCACGCACGCACGCACGCACGCACGCACGCACGCACGCACGCACAAACACACACACACACACACACACACACACACACACACACACAATCACACACACACACACACACACACACACACACACACACACACACACACACACACACACACACACACACACACACACACACACACACACACACACACACACACACACACACACACACACACACACACACACACACACACACACACACACACACACACACGCCGATCTGCTGCAGGTCGACCCTTGTCTGTAGCCGCATGCCGATCTGCTGCAGGTCGACCCTTGTCCGTAGCCGCATGCCGATCTGCTGCAGGTCGACCCTTTTCTGTAGCCGCATGCCGATCTGCTGCAGGTCGACCCTTGTCTGTAGCCGCATGCCGATCTGCTGCAGGTCGACCCTTTTCTGTAGCCGCATGCCGATCTGCTGCAGGTCGACCCTTGTCTGTAGCCGCATGCCGATCTGCTGCAGGTCGACCCTTGTCTGTACCGCATGCCGATCTGCTGCAGGTCGACCCTTTTCTGTAGCCGCATGCCGATCTGCTGCAGGTCGACCCTTTTCTGTAGCCGCATGCCGATCTGCTGCAGGTCGCCCCTTGTCTGTAGCCGCATGCCGATCTGCTGCAGGTCGACCCTTGTCTGTAGCCGCATGCCAATCTGCTGCAGGTCGACCCTTGTCTGTAGCCGCATGCCGATCTGCTGCAGGTCGACCCTTGTCTGTAGCCGCATGCCGATCTGCTGCAGGTCGGTGTCAAGGGGGTCGGAGAGGCAGTTTCGGGGTCTGCCGCTATATCCGTTGAGTTTGAGTACTTAGGTTAATTGTAAGGAAGAATGGCTTAGAATGTTTGATTTCACAACGCATAGTGCGTGGCAACCGATCTAGAAGAGTCAGACTACAGTTGAGAATTGCATTGGTGGCCATGTTAACGTTTCGTCTGATTATAAGAAAACGTGACCATAAAAAAATCTGAAAATTGTCCACGGCAACTGCCGTCATCTCATTGATATACTTACCCAATTTTTATCAAAATCACATGCCTCCAGCTCTTTTAAATCGCCCCGACGTGCGATGCCTATCAATTTTGACAAAAATAGCCATGTATTCATGCGCCCACGTGGCGCATAGCAGAACAATTCCCATAAATCCCTCCGCCAGTTAAACTCTTTAAAAATTGCACTGTTTCACAGCCAATAGCTTCTACAAACAAACCTGTGAATATTCCTGCTCAAAGGCACTCATGTCACATAATATTAATTTATTAATTTCCCATTTTACAATTTCATACGCCCTACATTCGTGAAACAATAAACAGGAAGGTCAACTGTGGTCTTACCCCAAATAATGAATTTTTTTGTTTGAGAATGTGTCAAATTTTATATCAAGTTGCGGCACAGTGTATATGTAGACACATTATGGAACACTCCTGCTTGTCAAGTCATTATTATTTGTTTAACAGCCAAGTCTAAACAATGCTTTGCCCGCATTATTAGCTGAAAACCAGTCACATAATTTAATTATAGGTCAAATTTGACACTTGATAAATCATAGATCATGTACACTAGATTTACATAGCACTACGAACCAATGAAGCTTGCTTACTGTCCCTTTGAATATACTAATGAGTTTATTTTTAAATTAGTATTCATATAATTGCTTGATTTTAAACCAAACATGGCATAACTTTGTAAGAAAATTGGAAATTTTTCACATTTAACAGGATTTAGGGTAAATTCCAATGTGTTAGGTTTGTCAAATGTTATTGTTTATGTGACTGCTTTCATACTTCTAGTTGATAAGATACAAGGCGAACGGCTTGATGTCGATACGCCACCATAAAAGGGTATCACATGACCAGATGCCAGTCGCGGCCAGATTTGAAAATGCTGATCTACGCAGTGCTTCCAGTGGGTGTGACACAACCAAAATACAACTATTCTGTCCAAATTTGTTACACAATGTTGCTAAGACACTGGGCCACAACACAAATATCACCAGTGACCGCTCTAGTCCAAAATGGCTACCTGTTCCGTCACATACTTGTGTCATACCCCCTAATTTTCGCCAACTTTCCATTTTGGCATCCAATCTGTACCATGATGTTCGTGATTGCTACTGCTGTCTGCCTTTTCCAAGCAAACTGTTCACTTTTCCTATCAACCTGTGCCTATGGGAATGATTACATCTTATGTAAACCACTTCAGAGTTATGGTTAGCTAGGGATGGGGTTAACTAGAAATGGGGTTAGCCAGGGATGTGGTTAGCTAGAGATGGGGTTAGCTACGGTTAGGGTTGCAAAGTACTGCACACAACATGAAATTGGTATTGATATGTGGTGAATAGACATTTTGGAAAGGCAACAGTTATTGTTGATATTAAAAATTGCTTATTGTAGACTTTTAGCTTACCACAAGCTCTATAATGCTATTTTAGCATATGAAAAATAAACAAATTGTATTTATTAGCAATGAAATATCATATTAAACATCAACTTGCGCAATTTATCAGCTCGTGCACATCAAACGTTATAGTTCAAAACTAAAGTGTACATTTATTTGACATGTTTTATATTTAGTAGATCGGTTATAGGACACCTCCTAAGGGAGACTGTTAAACAGTTTAAATAGTAGCGGCGTTTAACCAGTAATGATCTTGTTGACTAGATGGAACCAATAACATATATATAATAATATAATATTATCCAGTCTGACACCGACAATTGTCTAAATCAAACACATACAACATGGGACAGGTTAGCAACCGTTTTTATTTATTTATTTATTTTCAAAAATATGAGCCTAATTATATTATCAGAATTGCAAATTATAAAAATTATAAGAAATTTGTTATAACAAACTAATAATTTCATCCAAATTACGTGTAATATCCACAATTAAGCTAATAACAACGACCAAAACATAAGCATATCAACATTTTATAACCGTGTTTGTGACCCCGACTTCCGTCTATTTGGAGTCAGACCACAGTTGAGAATTGCATTGGTGGCCATGTTAACGTTTCGTCTGATTATAAGAAAACGTTACCATCAAAAATTCTGAACATTGTCCACGGCAACTGCCATCATCTCATTGATATACTGACAATTTTATTTCTTCAAAATCACAACCTCCAGCTCTTTTAAATCGTCCCGACGTGCGAT
Source organism: Lamellibrachia columna (assembly GCA_963662155.1). NCBI lineage: Eukaryota > Metazoa > Annelida > Polychaeta > Sabellida > Siboglinidae > Lamellibrachia > Lamellibrachia columna. The sequence goes on from OY759265.1 coordinate 44,790,384, forward strand.
GCCTATCAATTTTGACAAAAATAGCCATGTATTCATGCGCCCACGTGGCCCATAGCAGAAAAATTCCCATAAATCCCTCCGCCAGTTAAACTCTTTAAAAAATGCACTGTTTCACAGCCAATAACTTCTACAAACAAACCTGTGAATATTCCTGTTCAAAGGCACTCATGTCACATAATATTAATTTATTAATTTCCCATTTTACAATTTCATACGCCCTGCATTCGTGAAACAACAAACAGGAAGGTCAACTGTGGTCTTACCCCTAGAGGACGACAGAACAAACATTGGATGGGTGAATCAGGAGAACGGCTAAATGCAGCAGAGACCAGTGAAGCTGCTCACTACCGAGACGAGTAAGAGTAACAAGGACGCTATCACGGCTTCTCACTTAATCTGAATCGACGTGCCGACAGGGCAACGCTTTTGGCCAATTACCGACTACTTGGGAACAATCAAGCCAAAACTCCTCTTACAACCTTTATTGTATGGCTTTAATATTACCTCGTTTACTACATGTAAACTTGACTGTATAATCTCGGCCGGTTGATTCTAACAACCTAAAAAATGTATGTCTGTCAGAATCGTACACGTACATGTTGTCATTATTAATGGTTAATTATCAGCAAGATTCACCTCTATAATAAATAATAGGTAAACTAAGTAGTTTTAATTATTTGCTAAAATCTCTGGTTATTTGCTAAAAAAACAAATCGGAAAACAACAATTTAGCGAAACCCGTGCTCCAGACACCCTTAAGCAAACCTAGTAAGCATTAAGATATTTATTTGTTCCAGTGATTTTAATATTACCAGTTCTGATTGCCTGGTGACCATGCGCCACAGGAATTGAGTCGATATTACAACTACAATAATATTGAAGAATCCACTCGGCAACTACTCAAATCAGATCCAATAACATTTTATGTAACGATAGAATATTAGGTTAAATGGATAATTTTTACATCATTAGCAAACGATTATTGTATAATATTGATGTCGGATAAACATTACCACGTCAATGATATGTTCAACGTATTTCATCTCATTGCGCCAATAAACGTGAAGAACACAACAAGAACAAAACACTCCAGTTCGAATTATGCAGGGGATTTACGTAGGCCACCGGTCTGCCTTGCCAATGCCTGTGCATAGTAATCATAAATGTCACGTAACAGACACCGTCTTTCTGTTGGCTCGCTGATGTTAAACCATGCGTTCAGTGTCTGTTTCGTCGTGATTCTCTTTTATAGGCGTGGCGCCAGCGGGTAGCTGGGCATGTATGCAATTGCACACATACTGTGGCTGTTCCGGGCCAACTTCATGTACCCGTCGATGCCCCACGACTGTCCCCAGCTACAAGAAAGAAGAACGAAATAAATACATTGCTGACAAGCTGATTGTTTTACAGGCGTGATTGCTTACAGTGTGTGTTTGTTATTCCTACACTGTTGTTGTTATTTACGTTTTAAGCAAACCTGCTATCAAACAGTTGCAATAACAATATATAACTTGCACTGGCAGCCACAAGAACAGTATCACTTGCATTACAAATATATTGACTTTATAAAAATGTGGAATGTGGTCAGCCATCATAAGCTATTACAAGATAAACGATCGTCACCTGTTCTTCAACAACCAGTAGGGCTTTCCGCCTTTCGTGGTGCCGTACCCGACAACGAGAACAGCATGGTCGGGTCTCTCCCCTGAACAGGCTGCGTCATCGAAAACGCCGTCCTTGTAACCCTGAATGTAAAAAGGCCATCGATGTGTCAGTAACGTTCGCCTATCGAGTATCTCGAACCGACAGAGTACAAACAGACAACACTGATATATGAATGTGAACTGTATGCATATAATTATGTGTGTGTTTATAAGTTCGTGTATTTATGCATGTATGTATGTATGTATGTATGTATGCATGCGTGCGTGCGTGCGTGCGTGCGTGCGTGTGTGTGTGTGTGTGTGTGTGTGTGTGTGTGTATGTATGTATGTATGTATGTATGTGTGTATGTATGTATGTATGTGTGTATGTATGTGTATGTGTATGTGTCTATATGTGTGTATGTGTGTATGTGTGTATGTGTGTATGTATGTATGTATGTATGTATGTATGTATGTATGTATGTATGTATGTATGTATGTATGTATGTATGTATGTATGTATGTATGTGTGCGTATGTATTTGTATGTATGTATGTATGTATGTATGTATGTATATATGTATGTATGTATGTGTGTATGTATGTTTGTATGTATGTGTGTGTATGTATGTATGTATGTATGTATGTATGTATGTATGAATTTATTTATGTATTTATTATGTGTGTATTTATTATGTGTGTATGTATATATGTGTGTATGTGTGTATGTATGTATGCATGTATGTATGTATGTATGAATTTATTTATGTATTTATTATTATTATTAAGTCATTGCTACACTGTCGAATTCTTATTTTGACTATTCATGCAACGCCACTACACACACGCACACGCACACATGCAGTTTAACGCTCGCACGAACCCTCTCATGCATGCACACGCACTCGCGTGCATGCAAGGTTGCACACACACAAGCACGCATACATAGAGATACACACATATACACACATACAGAGACACACATGCATACACACATATACACATATACACAGACACACGCACAGGCACAACACGCCAAAGTACCTGGAAACGTTTAGAACGGAATACACCGGCGGAGATGGGTCCTATGGTAGCCACTGCCTCCTGTAGACAATTCTCTGTGCGAATAAGATCGACGAGGCCTACGACCACTCCTCCAATGTTCTCTCGCTCGAATTGACACTCCCCCGCCTTATATAGAAGCAGCACGTTTTGTTAGGTTGATTCACCAGGAAAAATCGTTCCTTTGTTAAAGTCATATCATTTGGTGATGCACAATATATCATAAAACATATTGTAATATGTTTCACAACAGGTAAGAAACGAAAGACGTTGAGATGTGTCCTCTAAACAACGATAGGTTGTGTGATTAAGTATGCCATTTGTGCTAGAGAATCAGGTTTGTATATTTTACCATATATTGTCATCAGTGATGTGTCCACTGACTGGAAACAAATTAAAGATAAATATACTTACTTGCGGAATGTATGGATAGGATACCTCCGTGTCGATGCCTCCGTTTCTTTTGATGTATGTGAATGCGATGTCTACCAAGCCCCCTTTACACCCTTCGTTGCCTAAAATCATCATTACATGCATTTTTTTAATTAATTACAAACCACGTGATTATCCCACCTAGCATATATCTGTGATGATGCTATGAGACCATAATAGCAACAATGAATTCAATTAAATAAAAGTTGAAATAATGTTTCCAATTAGACATTTACAGAAGGAAAAATATAACGGGGAAGAGAAAGAGTGAGAGATAGATAGATAGATAGATAGAGAGAGAGAGAGAGAGAGAGAGAGAGAGAGAGAGAGAGAGAGAGAGAGAGACAGACAGACAGACAGACAGACAGAGAGAGAGAGAAAGAGAG
>OY759265.1:44798905-44808905 GCA_963662155.1 Lamellibrachia columna
TAAAGAGAAGTTCTAGAGCTGGTGATTATTTTAATCGGAGGTCAGCCCAATCTAGTCATCGATGTAGAAACAAAGCGACGGATGATGCGTGCGTTTCGAAAAAAGGAAACAACGAGCGAAAGAAGGAAGAGACTCTTGAAAAGACGGACATTGTGACAAGAGCGCTCGAGGATTTCGCATCCGCCAACACACCCCACTTCTTTGAAATGTTCGGCCTTCCTCGTGACTTGTTTTTCAGCCTTGATCAAGAGAATTTGGTACATGACGACAGTTACAAGAGAGGAGAGATTATTTCAAAGACTACGAGAGAAAGTTTACAAAGATGGAGCAGAAAGGGGATTGGCCCCAATGGAGGAGTAGAGCTTCCTATATTTCAAATATGAAAAGCGAAAGCTGTATCTGCTGCGTGTCAACAAGAACATCGCTGATGCCAAGTGAAACACGCGAAGTAATGCATGTCATGTCATGTCATGTCATGTCATGTCATGTCATGTCATGTCATGCAAAATCAAAGCATTTTCCATTAGTGTAAAATAAAAATTATATTTCTAATAACTTTTGATTCATATGTATGATATCCTAGAAACGGGTATTATGGTCGTGAATTTCAACCTTTGGTAGCGACCTTTAAATATTGTTCAATTCCGACAACATTTTGTTGGCAGGTTATTTTTTTATTGATTGCAAAAGAATTGAGGGGTGAAAGGAACCATACATATATATATATATATATATATATATATATATATATATATATATATATATATATATATATATATATATATATATATATATATATATATATATATATATATATATATATATATATATATATATATATATATATATATATATATATATATATATATATATATATATATATATATATCTTATATCTTTCGCACGCACACACTCGCTTATTGAAGCCACGAGCGACAAATGTGTGTGTGTGTGTGTGGTGTGTGTGTGTGTGTGTTTGCGCGCTCGCGGGTGTGTGCATATCAATTATCAATTCGACAACTTGTCTCAAAATTTATGTATATAATTATATATTTGGCTTCATCATACTTGAAGACAAGAGACACTCATAGGCAGAGACGAGGCTTTGTGCGTCTGTTATGTTTCGAAGGTGGCAGATCTCCAACGTAGATGCAAACAAAGAAAAAAACAAACAAACATACCCCAAGCAATATCACTCAAATACAACACAATGCCAAAAACCTTTCAGATGCACTATAAACCTGAACATTACTTTAACCGATTTAATATAAATCAAACAAATATCTAAAACAAAAGTCCCTGTTATAATGTTACAATAGTTGAACAGTGTAGACAATAATGCAATGCTAAATATAGCTGTTGGAGTGGACCCTTCGGTCGCTGTTAGAGGTACTTATCTGATTTAGCGAAATAAACATATTTCTCACATACATACTCAACCTTTGGTCTGGAGGATCAACAATCTTCCTTATGACTATCACGAGGCAGCTGATCTGTGGATAAATTGTCTCGTTTCTCTCATGACTGGCATTCAGCTGAACAGCCGTATACTACACAATACTGCAAGGTACTGTATTTTATGGTATCTAGTTTAATTGTTTCGCATTGGGAGAACTAAGTGGTATAAATACTGTAATTCTATTTATTCTTGCTAATTGCAGTTGACGTTATGATACAATAGAAACTGTACCTCTTTTGATTATGTTTTATGTAAAACATAACAGCTTACTTAGAATTATAGGTGTGTATGAAATTGAGTGATCATTTTCCCTTCTCATAATATTTTGTTCTTCACGCCTGTTCGTGACCTATCACAATTTTCTGACGTCATAAAACATTGCAAGTTTAGGTTATATTGTTATCACATTTTCGATTAATGCTCTATGGAGCTTTCGGAACCTCCGTAGAGCGTTCACTGATTACTGTTGATGTTGTTTTCGGCGCTGTCTCACATAGAGAGACTGTATGTTGTTGTTCGTGCTGCCTCATATAGAAAGACTGTATGTTGTTGTTGGTGCTGTCGCACAAATGAAGGATATAGTGTCCTGTATATGTATGTGTTATCGGTGCTGTCTTATAAATATGAAGGCCATATTGCCCATTTTCGTTGTGGAAGGTTACTCTTGATATTGTTGTCGGCGCTGTCTCACAGATGAAGGCCGTGGTGTTCCTGTTCATGGCCGTTGTTGCCTGTTCCACGGCGGCGCCTCAGCTGCACGGAGACGACCTGGATGTCCTCTGGGAGATGTTTAAGAAGGTGCACTTGAAGCATTATCACTGCTGGTGGGAGGAACATAAACGGTATGTATATCAGGTCCAGGGCCTCCGCATGATTGTTTCTAGGGATGGCAATCTATCCCATACGTTTAGGAAACAGACACACGCACACACGCACACACGCACACACGCACACACGCACACACGCACACACGCACACACGCACACACGCACACACGCACACACGCACACACGCACACACGCACACACGCACACACGCACACACGCACACACGCACACACGCACACACGCACACACGCACACACGCACCAAGAAGACAAAGGTCGAAAAGAGAAGAAGATAATATTGATGGCGAGTGTCGTAGCAGCCCCGTTGGACCTCATTAGCCTGAGCCAATGAAAGGGGCCATATCGAAATCCTTCGGTACAATGTGAGTGGACCGACCCTTTCTTATGATAAAGTCCGCAGGAACAGACACACCAGCAGAACTCAGATAATACAACGAGTGAGTTCAGTCCTGAAACAGCGCTTGTAGTCCACTGGGAAGTGAACATTCTCCCATATATACCTGGGAAGGAATGCTTGGGCCGGTTTCCAAAGAATGCCACCACTGTTGGATGCCATAGCTACAGCTCGTTCAGCCTCTCTTTTTCGACACAATACCAGCAAATACAGGAAAGTACAGCGTGATGCCTCATGTGCTCTGATCAAGAAGAAGCTGGAACGTCCCTATTGCATCTTATCCGCCGCCAGCACATCATGAAGATCATTTTAAGGTTATCTTCATCAAAGACTGTTTCGGACCATCTCGTGGGATAACCGTAGCACCATTCAAGCGTTTCCTTGATGTATGGACAAATATTTCCGACGTGGACTAGCAGACTGAGGACACTGATATCCCAAAAGTATGGGGCAGTACAGACTTCTCAAACTTGAAGCCATCACATCAGCCTAAAATGCGTTATATCTTATTGATGCGAGGAACATCTGCAAGGAGCAGCTGGAGCTGACCGTGATTGACTAAGGAGAAGTGTAGGCGTGCAGCATCCACGTCCTGTAACCTGGGGTCTTCCACCGGGCAAACATCCTCTACTACTTCAAGCCGTGGCTCTTTCGCAGACAGCTTAAACTAGAACACAAGGGATTGCGGAGGTTCAACCTCTTCTGTGCGTTGCTGTTCACGTAGCAGTGGATCGCAGCGCCAGTGGCAGCATATGCACCAAACAATGACGAAACGTCGGAAATACTTGCTCATATATGTAGGTCACTACCGAAATTTGACAGCAAACTAGGAAAACCGCACTAGTTGCCCTTAAAGTCTTTAACACCGATGTATCAGAAGGGATGAACGCCGAGATGGCAGAAACTGTCACAAAACCAACCTCTCTAACAGTGCAATCGCCACCAATTGGCTGGAAGGACAACTAAAGAATGTCCACCTCTATTCGGTTTATGGGTTTGTGCGTGTGCATATATATTGTCACACAATATAAACACTCATAAAACATGCACAAATGTGTTTGTCTATCGCGTACACGCGATACATACACATCCATACCCAAGGCTGGCACACATGTAAAATTAAATTATATTTGTTAATTGCAGAAAGACCTTTTTCCAAGAGAGAGTTGCCGAGATTTCTACTCACAACCTGGAATACGATCTCGGACGTCACACGTTCACCATGGGAATAAACGAGTACTCCGACATGGTAGGTGTCGCTATGTATTGCTACATTGCCATTATCCCAAATTATATTTCATAAACCGTGTCTTCAAAACAATATTGGATTTGGCACATTCCTCCTTTACTGTTACATAAGTCCGGACATATTGTCTATGGGATAATAAGTGTTGAATAAAACTCTAAATAAAACAAAGCAAAGCATATTGTAGGAAGAAACAATATTAAACAATATGTTTGTATATCACTGTTTTGTTTACATCCATTAGTAATTCGAAAACACAAATGTCATGGTAATTGTGTCCCAAATAAAATTACAAAGAATTTGGCAGGCTGGATTTTGGCAAACTTGCCATAAAGACATACACTGTACATTAGGAAACATTTACTTAGAATGACATCCCAGACGATTATAATTCCGGTCACGTTTTCACCTGAAAGTTGCCAGTTAAAGGGAAACAAAAATCATGGTTTTGGGCCTATGCACCTACGTGAGTTACTGAAACGTAACCATTTCAACTACAATTAAGAATATCCTGCCAATGGTTTACTGGGAAAACCTTGTTCAACACACAACATCTTAATTTCATGGGCCGCGCCATACTGTAACAAAAACCTACGTCACGAGTGTCAAAGTCAAGCAAAATTCGCTCGCCAAATAAAAACATATTTGTATACACCTATTCATATGTTTGCCAGTATGATGTAGCCATTCTGTTTGTGTCCAAACTCAACTGATGTGACATAGTTTGGCCTTTCTTTACTAAACTGGTTCTCTTTCTGAAATTGCACTATTTTAGACTTTCTGTTAATTCTTTGATTTGAGTTGCACGTGGTTAGTTTTTGTTTTCTCTTTATTAACTATCTCTTTTAGGTGCATAGCTTCCAAACCACAACTTTTGTTTCGATTTAACGTAGAACTGTCGTAAAACATACATTTATGTCGTTCTGTTGCAGTCGGAGGATGAGTTTAGTCGCACGATGAACGGTCTCAGATACAACTCGTCTGCCACGCGATTCGCGCAGCCGTTGGCCGCCAAGGAGTGTAACGTAAGTTCGTTGCCGACCAACGTCGACTGGAGAGAGAAAGGCTTCGTCACTCCGGTCAAAAACCAGGTATCACGACGTCAATAAAGATCATAGGGTGCTGTTTATGATGATGACGATTTTTTAATTATTTTTTCAGTTGGAAAATATATCGATGTTTGTTAAATTCATCGGGCGCTTGTGTCCACTAGAAATTCGTTATTTACCCACGTATTGTTACCAGTTGGTAATGAGGAATGTGTCACAATTGTCAGGCTACCTTTACTCACAACCATACGCAGCAACACACTGACCGGATCGCTATTGTACAAAGCGTAAGCACATACTTTATAATGGTCATAGGTCACTGTCACGGAATGGAGTGGTTTCCGCTCACTAGTTTGGCTCAGGTCTAGTTGGGAAGCCCTGGTTCTATCATTCAAAGCTTGTGAATGGTGGTTGCACAAGTGAACAAGAAAACAAAGACAAAGTTTCACGTTACCAGTGAATACCAATTTCGATTTCCAGGGACAATGCGGTTCTTGTTACGCGTTCTCGACGACAGGTTCACTAGAAGGTCAAATGTTCAAAAAAACCGGCAAACTTGTGTCACTCTCGGAGAAGAACATCATGGACTGCTCGAGGAAGCAGGGTGAGTGTTTTGCCTTTAGAGGTTACGTGGCATAGTAAATAGTTTCTGTTTATGACTGTCGTTGTTTTCGAATCTACGTATTTACTATTGCCGAGTGTTGTCTCGAGTATTGCAGTGTATGACGTATCTTTCTTCCCCCTTTTTTCTCTCTTCATCTCATTTCCTCTATTTCTATCTCTCCTTGATCTTTCTTCTCCGCCCTCTCTGTCTGCCTGCCTGCATCACTCCCCCCTATCTCTCCCCTCTCTCTCTCTTCCTCTCTGTCTCTGTCCCTGTTTATCCCCCCCCCAATCTCTCTCTCTCTCTCTCTCTCTCTCTCTCTCTCTCTCTCTCTTTCTCTCTTGAATTCATTGTTGCTATTATGGTTGCATAGCAACATCAGCAACTGTACAGCATCACAGATATATACTAGGTGGCATAATCAAATGGTTTGTAATTAATAAAACTACATGTCATGGTGATTTTAGGCAACGAAGGATGCAATGGGGGTACGATGGACGCATCATTCAAATACATCAAAGTAAACAAAGGCATCGACACGGAGATATCCTATCCATACCATGCTTTTGTACGTATATTTCTCCAACATGAATTTGTTTCGAGTCTGTGGATATATCACGTATGGCAATATAAGATAACACATGCGCACCTGATTCACTAGCGCAAATGGCATACTTCATCACACAACCTATTGTTGTTTAGAGGACACATCTCAACGTCGCTGTTCATTGTTGGAACATATAAAATATACAATATTTTGTTGTCAGATAAAACACATTGTTATTTTGGTGGAGCATGCGTTACCCCAAACATTGCTTCGTCAATTACTGTAGACATGCATTCGATGTGGCCATTGTGTCTACATACAATCACCAATATTTTTTGCCGAAACTGAAACATTATTATAAGTTCATTTCTTACCTGTTGTCAAACATATTACAATATGTTTTATGATCTATTATGCATCAGCAATTGACATGACGCTTGTGACAGCAACGGTTATTCCCGATGAATCAATCTAACAAAACGTGTTGCTTCTATATAAGTCGGGGAAGTGTCATTTCAAAAAAGAGGACGTTGGAGGAGAGGACGTAGGCTTCGTCGATCTTCCTCATACAGAGACTTGTCTACAGAAGGCAGTGGCTACCATAGGACCCATTTCCGTCGGTATACACGCCTCTGCACGTTTCCAGGTACTTTGGCGTGTGGGTTCCAGTGTGTGCGTGCGTGTGTCTGTGTGTCTGTATGTATGTTTCTGTATGTGTGTCTTTGTATGTGTGTATCTGTGTGTATCTGTATGTTCGTGTTCCTGTGCCATTGCAAGCTTGTATGCGTGCGAGTGCGTGTGCGTGAATGACACACACACACACACACACACACACACACACACACACACACACACACACACACACACACACACACACACACACACACACACACACACACACACACACACACACACACACACACACACACACATACAATACACGCACTAATAGGCGCACACATAATTATAAATTATACATACAGTTCACATTCTATTAATGACATTCATATATTAGTGTTGTCTGCTTGTGTTCTGTCGGTGCGATGTATTCGATAGGTGGATGTTACTGACACATCGATTGTCTTGTTACATTCAGAGTTACAAGGACGGCATTTTCTATGACTCAGGCTGTTCGAAGAGACATCCCAACCATGCTGTTCTCGTTGTCGGTTACGGCACAACGAAAGGCGGAAAGCCCTACTGGTTGGTGAAGAACAGGTAACATTCGTTTATCTTGTCATAGCTTATGATGGCTGACCCCAGTGTTAAAGTAATGTCGCATAGTTTGACGTATCTTCCAAGTTGCTGCCACATCCCAAGTGTTCATGAATTCAATATATTTGCCATGCGGGCTGTACTATTCTTGCTGTCAGTGCGTCTTATATAATTTTATTGTTATTGCAACTGTTTGATAGCAAGTTTGTATAAAACGTAGATACCAACAATAGTGTAGGCATAACAAACACAACACTGTAAGCAATCACACCTGTAAAACAATAAGCTTGTCAGCAAGATATTTACCTTGTTCTTCTTTCCTGCAGCTGGGGACAGTCGTGGGGCATCGACGGGTACATAAAGATGGCCCGGAACAAAAAAAACATGTGCGGAATTGCTTACATGGCCAGCTACCCGCTCGTGTGAATCATTGTCACGCCTATAAAAGAAAATCACGACGAAACAGAGACTGAACGCTTGGTTTAACATCAGCGAGCCAACAGAAAGACAGTGTTTGTTAAACATTCCATTGACGTGGTAATGTTTATCCGATATAAATATTAAAGATCACTGGCAATACATGCATGTTTGCTAATGATGTAAAATTATCTATTTAACCTAATACTCTATCGTTACATAGACTGTTATTGCATCTAGTTTGAGTAAATATTATTGTAGTTGTTGGAATATCGAATCAGTTCCTGTGGCGCATGGTCTTCAGGCTATCAGAATGTACACTATTAAGAACAATGGAAACAAATAAATAGTTTCCTGTTTAATGTGATTGCTTGGGAAGTACCTGATGCACGGATTTCACTAAATTGTTGTTTTCAGCAACCTATTTGTATTTTTTTGCATATAAACAGACATTTTAGAAAATGACTAAAAACTACTTAGTTGACCTGTTATTTTTTATAGAGATGAGTCTTGATGATAATTAACCATTAATAATGACAACATGTACATGTACAATTCTACCAGACATATAATTATTATGTTAATAGAATCCATCGCTAGATGTTATGGAGTCACGTGATATATGAAGAAAATGATATAATGTTAAAGTCATAAAATAAAGGTTGTAAGACGATTGTTGGCTTGAATGTTCGCAAATAGTCGGTAATTAACCCAAAGCGTTGCGCTCTCGACATGTAAATGCAGGTAGACAAAGAATCAACACAAAGTCTAAAAAAATGCAATTTTTCGGAAAGACAGTAGTTTCTAACAGTAGTTTCTAACAGTATGGCGCGGCCCATGAAATTAAGATGTTGTGCGTTGAACAAGGTTTTCCTAGTTAATCACTGGCGGGATATTCTTAATTGTAGTTGAAATGGTTACGTTTCAGTAACTCATGTAGGTGCATAGGCCCAAAACCATGATTGTTTTCCCTTTAAGTGGCAACTTTCAAATCATGCAGGTGTGCACAGAACCAACAAAACCTCACACAAACATTTAGTAATCAAAGTCGAAAATATGTTACATAACTTGAGCTTGGACGCAAACAGCTTGCACAGATCCTATTGCTAAGGATATTATCAATAGGTTATCAATAGGTTTATTCAAATATATTTTCCATATATATTTATATATAAACAAAATTGGATATATATAAACAATATTGGATTTTACTGTTCAATATATCGAAAGCTATTCAGAAAAAATATTGATTGTTTCTCTATCGAAAGAACTATATTGGTCTGGACTATGTTTCTTAAATGTATATGTATATATGTACATGTATATGTATATGTATATATATATATATATATATATATATATATATATATATATATATACACACACACACACACACACACACACACACACACACACACACACACACACACACACACACACACACACACATTTAGGCTAGCGTCCCAGAGACAATAATTATGTCCGGACTAATGTAATTCTTTCGATAGAGAAATAGTCAATTCTTGTTCTGAATAGTTTTCGTTATATTGAACAGTAATGGAAGCATGTGCCAAATCCAATATTGTTTTGAAGACATGGTTTACAGGACATAATTTGGGATAATGACAATGTAGCAACGACACCTACCATGTCGGAGTACTCGTTTATTCCCATGGTGAACGTGTGACGTCCGAGATTGTATTCCTGGTTGTGAATAGAAATCTCGGCAACTCTCTCTTGGAAAAAGGTCTTTCTGCAATTAACACATATCATTTAATTTAAAGTATGCGTGCGTGTGTGTATGTATGTATGTATGTGTGTGTGCGTGCGTGTGTATGTATGTGTGTGTGCGCGCGCGTGCTCGTGCGCGTGCGTGTGCGTGTGCGTGTGCGTGTGCGTGTGTGTGTGTCCTAAACGTATGGGATAGAAACAACTGCCATCCCTAGAAACGGACGCCCCTGGACCCGACATACTTACCGTTTCTGTTCCAACCGCCAGCAGTGATAATGCTTCGAGCACACCTTCTTAAACATCTCCCAGGTGGCATCCAGGTCGTCTCCGTGCAGCTGAGGCGCCGCCGCGGAACAGGCAACAAAGGCCATGAACAGGAACACTACGGCCTTCATCTGTGAGACAACACCGACAACAACACCAACAGTAACCTTCCATGACGAACAGAAGCAATACGTCCTAGACAGAGCACTACAACCTTCATATGTGCG
>OY759265.1:44811405-44813905 GCA_963662155.1 Lamellibrachia columna
TCAGCTGAACAGCCGTATACTACACAATACTGCAAGGTACTGTATTTTATGGTATCTAGTTTAATTGTTTCGCATTGGGAGAACTAAGTGGTATAAATACTGTAATTCTATTTATTCTTGCTAATTGCTGTTGACGTTATGATACAATAGAAACTGTACCTCTGTTGATTATGTTTTATATAAAACATAACAGCTTACTTGGAATTATAGGTGTGTATGAAATTGAGTGATCATTTTCCCTTCTCATAATATTTTGTTCTTCACGCCTGTTCTTGACCTATCACATTTCTGACGTCATAAAACATTGCAAGTTTAGGTTATGTTGTTATCACATTTTCGATTAATGCTCTATGGAGCTTTCGGAACCTCCGTAGAGCGTTCACCTATTACTGTTGATGTTGTCGGCGCTGTCTCAAATAGAGAGACTGTATGTTGTTGTCCTTGGTGTCGCACATATGAAGGCTGTAGTGTTCTGTATATATTGTCAATGCTCTCTCGTATATGAAGGCCATATTGCTCATGTTTGTTGTGGAAGGTTACTGTTGATGTTGTTGTCGGCGCTGTCTCACAGATGAAGGCCGTGGTGTTCCTGTTCATGGCCGCTGTTGCCTGTTCCGCGGCGGCGCCTCAGCTGCATGGAGACGACCTGGATGCCCTCTGGGAGATGTTTAAGAAGGTGCACTCGAAGCATTATCACTGCTGGTGGGAGGAACATAAACGGTATGTATATCAGGTCCAGGGCCTCCGCATGATTGTTTCTAGGGATGACAGTCTATCCCATACGTTTAGGAAACAGACACACGCACACACGCACACGCGCACACGCGCACACGCGCACACACGCACACACACGCACACACGCACCAAGAGAGACCACGAAGAAGGTCGAGAAGAGAAGAAGAGAATATTGTTGGCGAGTGTCGTAGCAGCCCCGTTGGACCTCATTAGCCTGAGCCAAAGAAAGGGGCTTTGGACCCACGCTGCCGTATCGAAATCCTTCGGTACAATGTGAGTGGACCGACCCTTTCTTATGGTAAAGTCCGCAGGAACAGACATACAAGCAGAACTCAGATAATACAACGGGTGAGTTCAGTCCTGAAACAGCGCTTATCTACTGGGATGTGAACATTCTTCCATATATACCTGGGAAGGAAAGCCTGGGCCGGTTTCCAAAGAATGTCACTACTGATGGAGGCCACCCGATCGAGCAGCTCCTGGATTTCCCCAAACACCCAATTGAACAGGGGAGGCCATAGTTACAGCTCGTTCAGCCTCTCTTGTTCGACACAATACCAGCAAATACAGGAAAGTACAGCGTGATGGCTTATGTGCTCTGATCGAGAAGAAGCTGGACCGCCCCTATTGCATCTTGTCCGTCGCCAGCACATCATGAAGGTCATTGTCAAGTTGTCTTCATCAAAGACGGCTTCGGGCCATCTCGTGGGATAACCGTAGCACCATTCAAGCGTTTCCTTGATGTATGGACAAGTATTTCCGACGTGGACTAGCAGATTGAGGACACTGATATCCCAAAAGTATGGGGCAGTGCAGACTTCTCAAACTTGAAGCCATCACATCAGCCTAAAATGCGTTATATCTAATTGATGCGAGGCACGACTGCAAGGAGCAGCTGGAGCTGACCGTGATTGACTAAGGAGAAGTGTCGGCGTGCAGCATCCACGTCCTGTACCCTGGGGTCTTCCACCGGGCAAACATCCTCTACTACTTCAAGCCGTGGCTCTTTCGCAGACAGCTTAAACTAGAACACAAGGGATTGCGGAGGTTCAACCTCTTATGTGCGTTGCTGTTCACGCAGCAGTGGATCGCAGCGCCAGTGGCAGCATATGCACCAAACAATGACATCTCTGAAACGTCGGAAATACTTGCCCATATATGTAGGTCACTACCGATATTTGACAGCAAACAAGGAAAACCGCACTGGTTGCCCTTAAAGTCTTTAACACCGACGTACGACAAGCGGTGAACGCAGAGATGGCAGAAACTGTCACAAAACCAACCTCTCTAACAGAGCAATCGCCACCAATTGGCTGGAAGGACAACTAAAGAATGTCCACCTCTATTCGGTTTATGGGTTTGTGCGTGTGCATATATATTGTCACACAATAGAAAAACTCTTAAAAAATGCACAAATGTGTTTGTCTATCGCGTACACGCGATACATACACATCCATACCCAAGGCTGGCACACACGTAAAATTAAATTATATTTGTTAATTGCAGAAAGACCTTTTTCCAAGAAAGAGTTGCCGAGATTTCTACTCATAACATGGAATACAATCTCGGACGTCACACGTTCACCATGGGAATAAACGAATACTTCGACATGGTAGGTGTCGCTATGTATTGCTACATTGCCATTATCCCAAATTATATTTCATAAACCATGTCTTCAAAACAATATTGGATTTGGCACATTCCACCTTTACTGTTCAATATATCGAAAACTATTCAGAACAAGTATTGATTATTTCTCTATCGA
>OY759265.1:44818905-44833905 GCA_963662155.1 Lamellibrachia columna
TTGCCATTGCGTAAAACAATGGTAAGAACGCATATTGACTACGCCATATCAGTATGGTACCCTTACAAAAACACATTATTGTAATAGAAACTGTCCAAAGAAGAGCTACCAACGAATTACCAGGGAAGAGTAACCTAACCTATAGAGAAAGACTTAAACTTAAACTACCCTCACTAGCTTATAGACGTTTACGAGGTGATATTATTGAAGTTTTAAAAACTATCCACAATATATATGACAACGAATCCTCACCTAAACTTTAAAATAGGATGAAACATCTTTCAGTATAGTTACACGAGAGGAGAGATTATTTCAAAGACGATGAGAGAAAGTTTACAAAGATGGAGAAGAAATGGGAGTTGCCCCAATGGAGGAGTACAGCTGCCTCAATTCCAAATATGAAAAGCGAAAGCTGTATCTGCTGAGTGTCGACAAGAACATCGCTGAGGCCAAGTGAAAAACGTGAAGTAATGCATGCCATGCAAAATAAAGGCATATTCCATAAGGTCAAATAAAAATTATATTTCTAAAACTTTTGTATAGAGTATTATGGACACCTATAGTCGTGAATTTCAACCTTTGGTAGCGACCTTTAAATATCGTTCAATTCCGACAACATTTTTATTGATTGCAAAAGAATTGAGGAGTGAAAGGAACCATATACACACACACACACACACACACACACATATATATATATATATATATATATATATATATATATATATATATATATATATATATATATATATATATAATGTGTTTCTGTAAGGGTACCATACTGATATGGCGTAGTCAATATGCGTTCTTACCATTGTTTTACACAATGGCAAGAACGTAAGTTCTACGCATTTGTTCTGTCGTATATATATATATATATATATATATATATATATATATATATATTTATATATATAAATATATAAATATATATATATATATATATATATATATTTATATAGATATAAATATATATATATATATATATATATATTTATATAGATATAAATATATATATATATATATATATTTATTTATATATATATATATATATATATATATATATATATATATATATATATATATATATATATATATATATATATATATTTATATAGATATAAATATATATATATATATATATATATATATATATATATATATATATATATATATATATATATATATATATATATACGACAGAACAAATGCGTAGAACTTTCCAATTGCTAGACAAAGATACATTCTTGCCATTGTGTAAAACAATGGTAAGAACGCATATTGACGCCATATCAGTATGGTACCCTTACAGAAACACATTGTTGTAATAGAAAATGTCCAAAAAAAAGCTACCAAAAAATTACCAGGGTTGAGTAACCTAACCTAGACAGAAAGACTAAACAAACAGAAGCTACCCTCACTAGCTTATAGACGTTTACGAGGTGATATGATTGAAGTTTTAAAAAGTATCCACAATATATATGAAAATGAATCTTCACCTAAACTTTAAAATGGGATGAAACATATTTCAGTATAGGGAACAGAGGCAAAACTAGGGAAGGAGCTTCTCAGTTGTGGATGTCGGTGTCATATTTCCGAACTCATCTTCCATGCTGCTCTCTCTATTTGTATGCGATGGTCCAGTGGCCCCGATATACTTATCTTCGTGACATGTAAAGAGCAATGGAGCTGCATAGATTAAACAGGTTCCGCACAGCACTTGATTATGATGCGTTAGCAAGCGTTGTTTCCGCATTGTCTACTGGAGATTAGCTGCGAACTCAGCAACCTAGAGACGATTAAAGAGAAGTTCTAGAGCTGGTGATTATTTTAATCGGAGGTCAGCCCAATCTAGTCATCGATGTAGAAACAAAGCGACGGATGATGCGTGCGTTTCGAAAAAAGGAAACAACGAGCGAAAGAAGGAAGAGACTCTTGAAAAGACGGACATTGTGACAAGAGCGCTCGAGGATTTCGCATCCGCCAACACACCCCACTTCTTTGAAATGTTTGGCCATCTTCGTGACTTTTTGTTCAACCTTGACGAAGAGAATTTGGAACATGACGACAGTTACACGAGAGGAGAGCTTTTCAAAGACGATGAGAGAAAGTTTACAAAGATGGAGCAGAAAGGGGATTGGCCCCAATGGAAGAGTACAGCTGCCTCCATTCCAAATATGAAAAGCGAAAGCTGTATCTGCTGCGTGTCAGCAAGAACATCGCTGATGCCAAGTGAAAAACGTGAAGTAATGCATGCCATGCAAAATAAAGGCATACTCCATTAGTGTCAAATATATTAAATTAAAATTATATTTTTAAAATTTTGTATACGTATGTATGATATCGTAGAAACGTGTAAAGGGTATTATGGGCACCTATGGTCGTGAATTTCAACATTTGGTAGCGACCTTTAAACATCGTTCAATTCCGACAACATTTTGGCAGGTTTTGGCATACACATATATATATAATATATATATATATATATATATATATATAAATAAATATATATATATATATTTATATCTATATAAATATATATATATATATATATATATATATATATATATATATAAATATATATAAATATATATATATATATATATATATATATATATATAAATATATATATATATATATATATATTTATATCTATATAAATATAAATATATATATATTTATATATATAAATATATATATATATATATATATATATATATATATATATATATATATATATAATATATATATATATGTATATATATATATATATATATATATATATATATATATATATATATATATATATATATATATATTATAACGAATAGTAAGCAGTAAGCAGGTGTCTACAGTGGTAGAGAAGAAACTTGAGTATTTAGGTTAATTGTAAGGAAGAATGGCTTAGGACGTTTGATGTTAGAAGGCAGGATGCATGGTATTCGATCTAGAGGACAGCAGAAGAAACGTTGGATGGACGAGATCACGAGAAGGACAGGGCTGAACGCAGTAGAGGCCACTGAAGCTTCCCGTGACAGGGAAGAATAGGGGTAACAACGACGCTATCACGTGACTCACATGATAACCTCTAGCGATGGATTCTATTAACATAATAATTATATGTCTGTCAGAATCGTACATGTACATGTTGTCATTATTGTTTAACTATCAGCAAGATTCACCTCTATAATAAATAACAGGACGACTAAATAGTTTTAATCATTTGCTAAAATGTATGTTTATTTGCAAAAAAAACCAAATAGGTTGCTGAATACAACAATTTAGTGAAATCCGTGCATCAGGTACTTCCCAAGCAATCATAATAAGCAGAAACATATTTATTTGTTTCCACTGTTCTTTAATAGTGTACATTCTGATTGCCTGATGATCATGCGCCACAGGAACTGATTCGATATTCCCACAACAACAATAATATTTACTCAAACTAGATGCAATAACATGTTATGTAACGGTAGAATATTAGGTTAAATGGATAATTTTACATCATTAGCAAGCTATGCATGCATTGCCAGTGATCTTTAATATTGATATCGGATAAACATTACCACGTCAATGGAATGTTTAAAAGACACCGTCTTTCTGTTGGCTCGCTGATGTTAAACCAAGCGTTCAGTCTCTGTTTCGTCGTGATTTTCTTTTATAGGCGTGACAGTGATTCACACGAGCGGGTAGCTGGCCATGTATGCAATTCCGCACATGTCGTGTTTGTTCCGGGCCATCTTTATGTACCCGTCGATGCCCCACGACTTTCCCCAGCTGCAGAAA
Organism: Lamellibrachia columna; assembly: GCA_963662155.1. Classification (NCBI taxonomy): domain Eukaryota; kingdom Metazoa; phylum Annelida; class Polychaeta; order Sabellida; family Siboglinidae; genus Lamellibrachia; species Lamellibrachia columna. The sequence goes on from OY759265.1 coordinate 44,822,692, forward strand.
GAAGAACAAGGTAAATACCTTGCTCACAAACTTATTGTTTTACAGGTGTGATTGCTTACAGTGCTGTGTTTGTTATGTCTACACTATTGTTGGTATCTACGTTTTATACAAACTTGCTATCAAACAGTTGCAATAACAATAAAATTATATAAGACGCACTGACAGCAAGAATAGTACCGTCTGCATGGCAAACATATTGAATTTATGAACATTTGGAATGTGGCATCAATTTGGAAGATACGTCATTATTTTAACACTGGGGTCAACCATCATAAGCTATGACAAGTTAAACGAATGTTACCTGTTCTTCACCAACCAGTAGGGCTTTCCGCGTTTCGTGGAGCCGTACCCGACAACGAGAATAGCATGGTTGGGATGTCTCTTCAAACAGGCTGCGTCATAGAAAATGCCGTCCTTGTAACCCTGAATGTAACAAGGCAATATATGTGTCAGTAACGTCCACCTATCGAATACATCGCACCGACAGAACACAAGCAGACAACACTAATATATGAATGTCATTAATAGAATGTGAACTGTATGTATAATTTATAATTATGTGTGTATTAATTAGTACACGTGTGTGTACTGTATGTATATATATATATATATATATATATATATATATATATATATATATATATATATATATATATATACATAAATATAGAGACCAGTTGTCGAACTGATAATTAATATGCACACACCCGCGCGCGCGCAAACACACACACACACACACATTTGTCGCTCGTGGCTTCATTAAACGAATGTGTGCGGGCATATATATATATATATATATATATATATATATATACATATATATATATATATATATACATATATATATATATATATATATATATATATATATATATATATATATATATATATATATATATATATATATACGCACGCACGCACACGCACGCACATATACATATATATATATATATATATATAATATATATATATATATATATATATATATATATATATATATATATATATATATATATATATATATATATACATTTATATATATGTATATATATATATATATATATATATATATATATATATATATATATATATATGCCCGCACACATTCGCTTATTGAAGCCACGAGCGACAAATGTGTGTGTGTGTGTGTGTGTTTGCGCGCGCGCGGGTGTGTGCATATTAATTATCAATTCGACAACTGGTCTCTATATTTATGTGTATATACATATATATATATATATATATATATATATATATATATATATATATATATATATATATATATATATATTTGGCTACATCATACTTGAAAACAAGAGGCACTCATAGCCAGTGAGGAGGTTTTGTGCGTCATCTGTCATCTATTGAGGTGGCAGGTCTCCAACGTAGATGCAAACAAAGAAGCAAACAAACGAACATACCCCAAGCAATATCACTCAAATACAACACAATGCCAAAAACTTTAAGATGCACTATGAACCTGAACATTACTTTAACCGATTTAATATAAATCAAACATATATCTAAAACAAAAGTCCCAGCCATAAGATGTTATAATGTTACAATAGTTGAACAGTGTAGACAATAATGCAATGCTCAATATAGCTGTTGGAGTGGACCCTTCGGTCGCTGTTAGAGGTACTTATCTGATTTAGCGAAATTAACATATTTCTCAACATACATACTCAACCTTTGGTCTGGAGGGTCAACAATCTTCCTTGTGACTATCACGAGGCAGCTAATCTGTGGATAAATTGTCTCGTTCCTCTCATGACTGGCATTCAGCTGAACAGCCGTATACTACACAATACTGCAAGGTACTGTATTTTATGGTATCGTCTAATTTAATTTGTTTCGCATTTGGAGAACTAAGTGGAATAAATACTGTAATTATATTTATTCTTGCTAGTTGCAGTTGATGTTATGATACAATAAAATCTGTACTTCTTTTGATTATGTTTTATGTAAACATAACAGCTTACTTGGAATTATAGGTGTGAATGAATTTGAGTGATAATTTTTTCTTCTCAAAACAGTTTGTTCAACACGCCAGTTATTGACCTATCAAATTTTCTGACATCATAAAACATAGCAAGTTTAGGTTATGTTGTTATCACATTTTCGATTAATGCTGTATGGAGATTTCGGATCCTCGGTAGAGCGTTCACTGATGTTGATGTTGTTGTTGGTGCAGCCTCACTTAGAAAAACTGTATTTTGTTATAGGTGCTGGCTCACATAGAAAGACTGTATGTTGTTGCTGTCTCACATAGAAATATTGTATGTTGTTGTCGGTGCTGCATCACATACAAAGACTGTATGTTGTTGTCGGTGCTGTCTCACATAGAAAGACTGTATGCTGTTGTAGGTGCTGCCTCACATAGAAAGACTATATGTTGTTGTTGGTGGTGCCTCACATAGAAATACTGTATGTTGTTGTCGATGCTGTCTCACATAGAAAGACTGTATGTTGTAGTCGGTACTGTCTCACATAGAAAGACTGTATGCTGTTGTCGGAGCTGCCTCACATAGAAAGACTGTATGTTGTTGTTGGTGGTGCCTCACATAGAAATACTGTATGTTGTTGTCGGTGCTGTCTCACATAGAAAGACTGTATGTTGTTGTCCGTGCTGCCTCATATAGAAAGACTGTATGTTGTTGTCCGTGCGGTCGCACAGATAAAGGCTGTAGTGTTCTGTATATATTGTCAATGCTGTCTCACATATGAAGGCCATATTGCTCATGTTCGTTGTAGAAAGTTACTATTGATATTGTTGTCGGCGCTGTCTCACAGATGAAGGCCGTGGTGTTCCTGTTCATGGCCGTTGTTGCCTGTTCCGCGGCGGCGCCTCAGCTGCACGGAGACGACCCGGATGCCCTCTGGGAGATGTTTAAGAAGGTGCACTCGAAGAATTATCACTGCTTGTGGGAGGAACAGAAACGGTATGTATGTCAAGTCCAGGGCCTCCGCATGATTGTTTCTAGGGATGACAATATATCCCAAAAGTGTAGGTAAGAAACACACACACACACACACACACACACACACACACACACACACACACACACACACACACACACACACACACACACACACACACACACGCACGCACGCACGCACGCACGCACGCACGCACGCACACACGCACGCACGCACGCACGCACACACACACACACACACACGCACGCACACACACACACACACACACACACACACACACACACACACGCACGCACGCACGCACGCACGCACACACACACACACACACACACACGCACGCACACACACACACACGCACGCACACACACAAACAAACAAACACACACACACACACACACACAAACACACACACACACAAACACAAACACACACACACAGACAGGCACGCACACATGCACGCACGTACGCACCAAGAGAGACCAAGAAGACGAAGGTCGAGAAGAGAAGAGTAGAGAATATTGATGGCGAGTGTCGTAGCAGCCACGTTGGACCTCACTAGCCTGAGCCAATGAAATGGGCTTTGGACCCACGCTGCCATATCGAAATCCTTCGGTACAATGTGAGTGGACTGACCCTTTCTTATGGTAAAGTCAGCAGGAACAGACATACCAGAAGAACTCAGATAATACAACGGGTGAGTTCAGTCCTGAAACAGCGCTTGTAGCCAACTGGGATGTGAACATTCTTCCATATATAAGTGGGAAGGAAAGCCTGGGCCGGTTTCCAAAGAATGTCACTACTGTTGGAGGCCACCCGATCGAGCAGCTCCTGGATTTCCCCAAACACCCAATTGAACCGGGGAGGCCATAGCTACAGCTCGTTCAGCCTCTCTCGTTCGACACAATACCAGCAAATGCAGGAAAGTACAGCGTGATGGCTCATGTGCTCTGATCGAGAAGAAGCTGGACCGCCCCTATTGCATCTTGTCCGTCGCCAGCACATCATGAAGATCATTAAAGACGGCTTCGGACCATCTCGCGGGATAACCGTAGCACCATTCAAGCGTTTCCTTGATGTATGGACAAGTATTTCCGACGTGGACTATCAGATTGAGGACAACGATATCCCCAAAGTATGGGGCAGTGCAGGCTTTTCAAACTTGAAGCCATCACATCAGCCTAAAATGCGTTATATCTAATTCATGCGAGGCACGACTGCAAGGAGCAGCTGGAGCTGACCGTGATTGACTAAGGAGAAGTGTCGGCGTGCAGCATCCACGTCCTGTACCCTGGGGTCTTCCACAGGGCAAACATCCTCTACTACTTCAAGTCGTGGCTCTTTCGCAGACAGCTTAAACTAGAGCGCAAGGGATTGCGGAGGTTCAACCTCTTCTGTGCGTTGCTGTTCACGTAGCAGTGGGTCGCAGCGCCAGTGGCAGCATATGCACCAAACAATGACATCTCTGAAACGTCGGAAATACTTGCCCATATATGTAGGTCACAACCGAAATTTTACAGCAAACGAAGAAAACCGCACTGGTTGCCCTTAAAGTCTTTAACACCGACGTATCACAAGCGATGAACGCCGAGATGGCAGAAACTGTCACAAAACCAACCTCTCCAACAGTGCAATCGCCACCAATTGGCTGGAAGGACAACTCCAGAATGTCCACCTCTATTCGGTTTATGGGTTTGTGCGTGTGCGTATATTCTACACGTCGTATGCATATATAACTCAGGCAGTGTGATTTGTGAGAAGCCAATCCGAATAATGCATCTGACATTGAAGAGTTACTGTTAGGACGCTTGCCAAGTGTGACGTTTCAATTTGCTGACGGGTTTCTTTTATGTTGTCACACAAAATAAAAATTCACAAAACATGCACAAATGTGTTTGTCTATCGCGTAAACACGTACACATACATACACATCCACACGTAAGGCTGGCACACATACGCACGCACACACTTTAAATTAAATTATATTTGTTACTTGCAGAAAGACCTTTTTCCAAGAAAGAGTTGCCGAGATTTCTACTCACAACCTGGAATACGATCTCGGACGTCACACGTTCACCATGGGAATAAACGAGTACTCCGACATGGTAGGTGTCGCTATGTATTGCTACATTGCCATTATCCCAAATTATATTTCATAAACCATGTCTTCAAAACAATATTGGATTTGGCACATTCCACCTTTATTGTTCAATATATCGAAAACTATTCAGAACAAGTATTGATTATTTCTCTATCGAAGGAATCACATTAGTCAGGACATATTGTCTATGGGATAATAAGTGTTGAATAAAACTCTAAATAAAACAAAGCAAAGCGTATTGTAGGAAGAAACAATATTAAACAATATGTTCGTATATCACTGTTTTTTTTTACATCCATTAGTAATTCGAAAACACAAATGTCATGGTAATTGTGTCCCAAATAAAATTACAAAGAATTTGGCAGGCTGGATTTTGGCAAACTTGCCCTAAAGACATACACTGTACATTAGGAAACATTTACTTAGAATGACATCCCAGACCATTATAATTCCGGTCACTTTTTCACCTGAAAGTTGCCAGTTAAAGGAAAACTAAAATCATGGTTTTGGGCCTATGCACCTACGTGAGTTACTGAAACGTAACCATTTCAACTACAATTAAGAATATCCTGCCAGTGGTTTATTAGGAAAACCTTGTTCAACACACAACATCTTAATTTCATGGGCCGCGCCATATTGTTAGAAACTACGCCACGAGTGTCAAAGTCAAGCAACATTCGCTCGTCAAATGAAAACATATTTGTATACACCTATTCATATGTTTGCCAATATGATGTGGCCATTCTGTTTGTGTCCAAACTCAACTGATGTGACATAGTTTGGCCTTTCTTAACTAAACTGGTTGTCTTTCTGAAAAATTGCACTTTATTACACTTTGTGTTGATTCTTTGTCTATCGGCATTACTTAATATGATTTTCATAGAACTGCGCCTGCGCTTATCGGTCTCGCTGTTTACCATCCCTCCGTCAACCGTCAATTACTGGCGTGATATTCTTGATTTGAGTTACACATGGTTAATTTTATTATCTCTTTATTAACTATCTCTTTTAGGTGCATAGCCCCCAAACCACTACCTTTGTTTCGATTTAACGTAGAACGGTCGTAAAATATACATATATTATGTCGTTCTGTTGCAGTCGGAGAATGAGTTTAGTCGCACGATGAACGGTCTCAGATACAACTCGTCTGCCACGCGATTCGCGCAGCTGTTGGCCCCCAAGGAGTGTAACGTAAGTTCGTTGCCGACCAACGTCGACTGGAGAGAGAAAGGCTTCGTCACACCGGTCAAAAACCAGGTATCACGACGTCAATAAAGATCATAGGGTGGGGTTTATGACGATGACGATTTTTTTTTCAGTTGGCAAATATATCGATGTTTGTTAAAGTATTGGGCGCTTGTGTCCACTGGAAATTCGCTATTTCCCTCCCCCCCCCGTATTGTTAACAGTTGCCAACGCGGAATGTGTCACAATTGTCATGTAACCTTTACTCACAGCCATACGCAGCAACACACTGACCGGATCGCTATTGTACAAAGCGTAAGCACATAATTTATAATGGTCGTAGGTCACTGTCACCGTTTGGCGGAGTTTCCGCTCACTAGTTTGGCTCAGGTCTAGTTGGGAAGCCCTAGTTCTATCATTCAAAGCTTGTGAATGGTGGTTGCACAAGTGAACAAGAAAACAAAGACAAAGTTTCACGTTACCAGTGAATACCAATTTCGATTTCCAGGGAGAATGCGGTTCTTGTTACGCGTTCTCGACGACAGGTTCACTAGAAGGTCAAATGTTCAAAAAAACCGGCAAACTTGTGTCACTCTCGGAGAAGAACATCATGGACTGCTCGTGGAAGGAGGGTGAGTGTTTTGTCTTTACAGGTTTCGTGGCATAGTAAATAGTGTCTGTTTATGACTGTCGTTGTTTTCGAATCTAAGTATTTACTATTGCCGAGTCTTGTCTCAAGTCTCAAGTCTCAAGTCTCAAGTGGTTTACTCCAAACAGCCCAAACTTGGGCTAACGCAGGAGTTTGTGGTGGACTGTGCGCATGCGCTGTGGGTGGTACATTCGATTAAAAGACTAGTATCATTAATGTTGCTGAAATGGTTTTTATCTGATAGTTTTATTTATTTTATGTATAGGATGTTTAACGAAAATTTTTAATAGGTTGGTTGTGTGTATGGATACTGTCGCTGCCCTGCCACATGCACACATAGACAGTCTCCATACCCACACCATGGATAAGTTTACGCTGAGCACTGTGTTTTAAAGGCAGTTTAGGTGAGGAGGTGTGGTGAAAGGGAGTTCCATAATAGCTTCTTGAAATGATTTTGGGTTTTTTATGTTGGTAATTTTTGATGGAATCATATTCCATATGCGAATGGCTCTGGGATAAAATGAAAAGACCATTGCATTTATACGACACTTGGGGGCTATGTATTGTCCACGGGTTCGAGAGCGAGTTAGTAGGCCTGGAGGGGGGGTGATCTCAATAATGTTGTTTAGAATTTTGTAGAAGGTAGTGGCTTGTTTGATAATGCGCCTTCGTTCGAGGGTTGGCCATCCAAGGGCAGTAATTAGATCTCCTGGATTTGTGTTCCGTCTGTAATCATTTTTAACAAATCTGGCAGCAGAGTGTTGCACTCTTTCAAGGCTTTTAATTTGTGAAAAGGTGTGGGGATTCCATATGGGTGAAGAGTACTCAAGTTTTGGCCGGATTAGCATGTTGTAGGCTGTGTGCTTAACTTCGGGTTTACATGGGCCAAGAATTCGTTTAATCATGCCTAAACATTTCGAAGATTTTGAAGTTATGTCAGTGACGTGATTTGTCCAGGTTAATTTGGAATCCAATTTTACTCCGAGGTATGAGTGGCTGGATACGGTGGATAATGGCTGGCCAGAAAGCGAGTACTTGTGTGTGCTGGGTTTAGTTTTGTTTGTTATTGGAAGGTGGACGCATTTAAAATTCCATTTGCCATTTGTCTGACCATGTTTGGAGTTGGCTTAGGTCAGTTTGGAGAATTTCGTGGTCGGTTTTGGAAGAAATTTTACGATATATAATACTATCATCTGCAAAAAGACGTATAGAAGATTTGATGTTCCCATTTATGTCATTTATGTAGAGTAAGAAGAGGACAGGTCCTAGAACTGAACCCTGTGGGACACCAGATGTGACATCTGTGATGTCCGACAGGGCACCGTTAACTGAGACTCTCTGTTTGCGGTTGGATAGAAAAGATTTGATCCAATTTTGAGTGTTTCCAGTGATTCCGTAGGAGGTCAATTTTGATAGAAGACGTAGGTGAGGCACTTTGTCGAAGGCTTTAGCAAAGTCAAGCAGGATTGCGTCAATTTGGGTCTTGTTGTCCATAGCAGTCATCCAGTCGTGGACTGTCTCAATGAGTTGAGATTCACAAGACAGTCCCGACTGGAATCCGTGTTGGAAGTGGAGAATGATGTTATGCTTGTGCAGGTGTTTCCACATGTTGCTTAGGATGATATGTTCCATTACTTTACAGAGGATGCAGGTTAGTGATATGGGTCTGTAGTTAGCTGGGTCAGATTTATGGCTCTTTTTGTGTATAGGAGTTACTAATGCTTGTAGCCAGTCATTAGGAAGTTTACCTGTGTTGTATGATTGTTGGAAAATTTGGGTGATGATGGGAGCTATCTGCTTTGCAGTTTTTTTAAGGACTCTGGCTGGGAGTTCATCTGGGCCTGTAGCTTTGTTCTGGTTTAGATTTTCCAGCTGCTTTATTACGCCATCTATGCCAATTTCGAGAAGGGGGATGTTGGGGTAAGTAGAGGGGGCTATTTGGGGGATGGGGTGCTTTTCTTGGGTAAATACAGAGCTAAATTGGTTGTTTAGGGCATTTGCTTTATCTCGATCATTAATTATTGGTCGGTCGTTTACTCGAAGTGTGGGGATGCCAATGTTTTCTCGTTTATTTGCCTTAATAAATGACCAGAATCGTTTTGGATTAGTTTTCAGGCTGTCTCCAATGTGGTTGTTAACATAGTCTTTGTAGGATTTTGTTAATGCTTTAGTAGCTTGCTTTCGGAGTTCCTTAAATTTTTCGCAGTCACTGTTTAGTCCAGTTTGCTTTGCCTTTTTGTGGCTTTTGTTTCGTCTTCTCTGCATTCTAATTAGTTCACGTGTTATCCAGGGGAGGTGGGTTTTAGCTTTTGTGTATCGTCTAGGTATGTTATTGTTAATCAAGGTAGTCAGACGTTCGCGGAAAAAGGTCCAGTTTATGTCTATATCCTGTGAGTTGGGGTCGATGTCGAAGTACTCAAGATTTAGTTTGTCTATGTCGTCTTTGAGTTGGTCCCAGTCTGCTGATTTGTAACTATAAACTTGGTGGGGGGGTTTCTTGTTGCGAACTGGGTTTAAGTTGACATTGAAGGTCACGGATTCGTGATCGCTCATACCAGGAGTGGTGTGGGTGTTGATGATAATGGAGGGATTTGAGGTGAGTATGAGGTCAAGAATGTTGCCAGAAGCGATGCGTGTGGGGTCGGTTACCATGTTCTGCAGCCCAAAGTCGTTAGTTATTTCTAGTAGTTTGTTATGCTTGCTGGCAGTGCTGTTATTAGTGGTCTGGTGATTTGTCCAGTTGATATCAGGGAGGTTAAAATCTCCAGCTATGACTACGTTAGGGGGAGTTTTTTGTGATCTATATAGTTTAGTTAGGGAGTCGTGGAGAGCTTCAAGGGATTGGAGGTGGTCATTTGGGGGTCGATAATAAGATGCAAAGTATATGCATTTGTTTCGTGCAAAGTGAATTTTTGTCCAAATTATTTCACAATTTGAGTTTAAATTTTGGAGGGGTTCAGCTACAATGTTGTCACGGAAGGCTATAAGGACTCCACCGCCATGGACATTCCTGTCCTTTCTGATGGCCTCATAGTTGGGTGGTAGGAAAGAGTATGTAGCATAGTTTGCATCTAATTTAGTTTCAACTAGAAATATGATGTCTGGATTATTATATTGAATAGTTGCCTTTAGTTGGGTTGCTTTTTCTATGCTCTTAACGCTGTTGGTGTTTATCAAAATTCCTTTAAGTGTGTTTCCTTGGGTTTTCTTGTGGCGTTCGGGGGTTGAAGTGTTTTGGGGGTTTGGGGCGAAAATTAAGCCTGCATTTTGTGATGTGTGGAGTGTTGGGGTACTAAGCGTGGAGCTGTCAGACTGGGTGTTGGTAGAAATGGATTGCTCATTTCTAGATGGAGAAGTGGTAATATTTGGAATTGGGCGCCCATATGGGCCAGGGTTTGGGTGGATGTCGCCTGAGAGTGCTATCAGTCTGCTGAGGTACAGATGTGTAACAATGTCTGATTTGAATTTGATTTTGGGTGGGAATTTAGTTCGGGGATTCAAAGTTAGGGCATAATATTTTGGTTTAATTTTGAGATTTGATCGAGATACGCGTTGACATGTTCCAATGATCGTTGCTATTAGGAGAGTGACGGTGATTATCTGCGTTAGCCCAAGATTAATCCGCGTGGAATGCGGGACTAGGTGAGGCGAATATTTCCTAAAGGGACATCTGAATTGGAATACATTTTGTAGCATGGTTTACTGAAAGTTAGATCCAAATGTAAACAGTGGCGACTTGAAGAAAAGTAAGCTTACTAATGAAATGCTTAGCGATAAAATGAAAAGAACTCACCCGGACGGCGCCGGCAGTGGTAGTCCGCCATCTTTGAAATTTTGGTTCATGTGTTGCGGTAAAGGGCGTTGTTTTGATTAGTTGCGTTTGTTGTCGTTTGGTTTGTCTGTTTCTGCGTGATCAGTGGATTATGTTGAGTTGTTGTACCAATTGTGGTCATTTGTTGTGTTGGTGAACATGATGTGTTGAGTGAAATGTGTGGAGCGATGTAACGGACTCGTACCACCCCGACGCATGCGCACTTCCCATTCTTTCTTCCCCCTTTTTTCTCTCTTTATCTCAATTCCTCTATTTCTATCTCTCCTTGATATTTCTCCTCCCCCCTCTCTGTCTGCCTGCCTGCATCATTCCCCCTATCTCCCCCCTCTCTCTTCCTCTATGTCTCTCTCTCTCTCTCTCTCTCTCTCTCTCTCTCTCTGTCTCTGTCTCTGTCTCTGTCTCTGTCTCTGTCTCTCTCTCTCTCTCTCTCTCTCTCTCTCTCTCTCTCTCTCTCTCTCTCTCTCTCTCTCTCTCTCTCTCTCTCTCTCTCTCTCTCTCTCTCTCTCTCTC
>OY759265.1:44843905-45016405 GCA_963662155.1 Lamellibrachia columna
CTGCAACGTGTATTTCGTCCTGACCAATTTAAGTTCAATCGAAAAACTTGTAATCAATAACAAAACCATAACAGTTATTAATAAATATTGCAGGTAACCATGGATGTCGTGGAGGCACAATGAACCAGTCTTTTAAATATATAAAAAGGAACAAAGGCATCGATACAGAGGAATCGTATCCATACTTAACAAAGGTAAGCGCACAGCCCTTCGGCTTGACTACAAAGTAAAATGTGTATGTCCAATCATGTCCGAATTGCGTTGTTGCTTGCTAAGCGTCGCTTCTCGTAATGTTCCAGCTTTTAAAAGGTATACGGTCGATTCCAGGGAAATGTGTGCAAAAAATCCCTTTCTAAAATCCATTCATGTCCCCAGCCTTTCGTCGTGTCCCATTTTGCTTTTCAACCCAAAATTTACCTCTGTGTGTCAGAGGTGAATCCGTCGGTCGGAAATTCGTATTTGACCAATATACAGACGGTTTTTTCTAGCACGTTAAATTTCAAAACTTGAAAACGTGCAAAGGTGGTAGATATTTCTATTATACTGAAAAAAAAATTATGAGTGAAGTGAAAATCAATTTATGAGTGAAGTGCAACAGTTATTTTTTGTTAAATTCATTTAAAGTTTGTTCTCAACTGTTTGTGTCTACTTCATAACGGAGACGAAATATCGCGGCGAATCAGAATCATTGCAACGGTGCAAAATAATAACTGATTCCACTTCCAGACAGTAATAACTCTGATAGAGCACCAAACTCGATTCACGGTATGTTTTTGTGTAAACAATTCATTTGTTTGACCGAATTCAGGCGCGTATGCTTTCTACCGCACCATAACACCATAAATGCCATGTAATTATTTCAAGACAGGTCAAAATTAATATACGTTTTATAGGCATTTGGAGACATAGTAAAAGGAAACCCCCAATGTAATCGATTACGACAGCAATGTAAACGCCGGAGGCCATCTTGTATTATTTGTGTCTGCACTGTAACTATGTTTATGTTTCATTGGATGTACTTGGACATACATACATACATACATACATACATACATACATACATACATACATACATACATACATACATACATACATACATACATACATACATACATGCATACACACACATTATATTCCTGTGCTAATTCATATTTCTTTAGCAACAACTTCTCATATTCTTTTTTAAATTTATGAATATTAATACTATTCACGATATCTTGCTGTATCAAGTTCCAAAGTTTTACACCATATACGGATACACATTTCGCCTTTAACGAAGTTCTGGTATATCGATGTCTTAGGTTGTTGAATTGCCTAGTGTTATAGCATTGATCTACACCACCTTTGGATATTTATAAGATACAAGGTGATCTATAATATATGGTCGGTTCCAGGGAAATGTGTGCAGAAATGCCCCACGGCATATTTTACCGATTTGCTCAATTTATTCTTGAATTCTTCTAGTAAAATGCAGGCGTATTTATATCAGGGAAAATCGCCAACGGATAGGAAGGAAAAACCCTGGTGAAGTAGATCGGTTAAGTTGAAAGCCATTTGTATTAATGTTACGCAAAAATCCAAAATCCAATAATACAAGATGGCCTCCGGCGTTTACAGTGCTGTCATAATCGATTACATTGGGGGTTTCCTTTTCAAACTGGAAATCTGTTCTGAGTGGGGCACCACAGGGATCAGTATTAGGCTCTTTACTGTTTTTAATATATATATATATATATATATATATATATATATATATATATATATATATATATATATATATATATATATATATATATATATATATATATATATATGTATATGTATATATATATATATATATGTATATATATATATATATATAGATATATATATATATATATAGATATATATATGTATATATCTATATATATATATATATATATATATATATATATATATATATATATATATCTATATATATATATATATATATATATATATATATATATATATATATATATATATATATATATATATATATATATATATATATTGGAAGATGACACATCTAGCAAAGTACTGAAATTTGCAGATGACACAAAAGTATTCAGAAAAGTTACAAATGATGCAGATAAACAAAGTTTACAGGATGATCTAGATAAATTAGTTAAATGGTCAGAAAAATGGCAAATGTTATTAAATTTTGGGAAATGTAAATGCATACACATAGGACATGGAAACATGGACGAAGAATATAAAATGGGGGATGCTGTACTAGGTAAAACCACACAAGAAAAGGACTTAGAAGTAACATTTAGTGCTGACATGTAAGTTTCAGAGCAATGTGGGATTGCTGCTTCAAAAGGAAATCAAATTCTAGGGCTAATTAGGAGAACTATCACATATAAGGAGAAAAAGCTAATTGTACCCCCGTACAAAGCAATAGTTGGACCACATTTGGAATATTGTATTCAAGCATGGAGGCCGTATCGTAAGAAGGACATAGACAAGCTAGAAAGAATACAAAGAAGAGCAACTAAAATTATTCCAGAATTGAGACCTTAGTTACGAAAGTCGCTTGTTACAATGTGGTTTGACAACACTAGAGACCAGGAGACTAAGAGGAGACCAAATAGAAGTGTTTAAAATAGTGAACGGTTATGAGGATGTTGATAGGAATATGTTCTTCAAACTTAAAGAAGGCAGTAGAACCAGAGGAAACAAAGCAGCATTAGTTAAGGAACAGTGTAGGTTGGACATGAGAAAGTACTATTTCTCACAGAGGGTGATAAATGAATGGAACAAACTGCCAAAAGATTGTGTTAATGCTAGTAGTGTGAATATGTTAAAAAATATAATTGATAGATATATGATAAGAGCGGGCTACACATAGATGATAAAATTGTTGGACTCTCGATAAACCAATGGCTTCCTTGTCGACTTGCCATCTGGAACTTTGGGATGGCAATCTTGTTAAATCTTGTTAAATGTGTGTATGTATGTAACTACTAGTAACGTATGTCAGTAATATATACATGTGTGATTGAATAGTATAATTAATTCTGTATAATATGAAGTAATCATCCAGTAATGATTTTATGATAACAAACAAGGCAAGAGTATCTGGAATTGTGAAATATATGTACTATATGTATATTTAAATATATGCTCTTTTTGACTTAGAATTGTATGTGGTGATACGAAAGGGGAAAGTACTACATCAGTATTACACTTCTGCTTTCCCCATTTTCACTTGTATATCTATTATTATACTCTGTACTATTATTATAACATTCTTGAGGTGGTGGAAATAAATTCAATTCAAATCAACTCAACACTAAAATAAAGGTACGTGCAATAAACAATTGATGCATTGGAGATGACGTCATAACGAATGGACGTTAAATTATTTGTTGCTGTTGCTAGGGCGGACTTATTGTATTATTCCGTTGCACAGTCTGATTTGTTAACTGCGACCATTGCCGTTTTCTTATAAAGCTAACCATAGTTTTGTTTCTCTTGAAGGCGGAGTGGTTTTGTCACTTCAAGAGGAAGAACGTAGGCGGGGAGGACGTGGGCGCCGTCGACCTCCCCAAGGGCCGGGAGGACTGTCTAGAGAAAGCCGTTGCCTCGGTCGGGCCCATCTCCGTCGCTGTTGATGCCACATTCCGCTTCCAGGTTTGTCAGACGTATAATTCTTTATATATATATATATATATATATATATATATATATATATATATATATATATATATATATACATATATATATATATATATATATATATATATATCCATACATATATATATATATATATATATATATATATATATATATATATATATATATATATATACATATATATATATATATATATATATATATATATATATATATATATATATATATATATATATATATATATATATATATATATATATATATATATATATATATATATATATATATATATATGTGTGTGTGTGTGTGTGTGTGTGTGTGTGTGTGTGTGTGTGTGTGTGTGTGTGTGTGTGTGTGTGTGTGCGTGCGTGCGTGCGTGCGTGCGTGCGTGCGTGCGTGCGTGCGTGCGTGCGTGCGTGCGTGCGTGCGTGCGTGCGTGCGTGTGTGTGTGTGTCTGTGTGTGTGTGAGCGCGCACATAAACGTATGCGTGTATTTGTGTGCACGTATGCATTATGGGCTTGATTTGACTAGCGCACGAAATTCGAAATGTCACTTTGGCTGCAGAGTTACAAAGATGGCGTCTTCAAAGACAATGGCTGCGACAGTACCGACCTCAATCACGGCGTCCTCCTTGTCGGCTACGGGACGACGGACAACGGTCAAGACTTCTGGCTCGTCAAGAACAGGTACGCCTAACATGCGTTCATTTAACGCTACCAGCATTGTACATTTGCAAATAATGCTGTCCCAACGCTAATGTATGGATGATATTAATAAAATTGTTTTATGCGATGTATCTGACGTTTAAATGGCACGGTGTGAATGTTGTTTATGTTGTGCACATGTTATTTCTTGCATATTGCTTGTAATAATTGTTATGTAGTTTACTTTATATATTGAAAGGCTACATACAGGGAACACAGCTAGGCCCTATTCATATACAGAACATAGACAGTTATATCGATGCTAAGAATGTTGTAATGCATCACTAGCGCGTCAACAGTAACCCGGATTACAACATATAAACAAATAAATAACCATGTGAAATAAACCTATTACAGTCCAACTATGACCAGCATTACATAATCCCTAATTGGCATGGGTCGTGTGGCAACACAGGAGATATACAGTACTGATAAATGCACCGTGTCTAGTACCCTCAAAAACATACTTTTGACGATTGGATATTTGCCGATGTTGTTGATCAGTAAACTGTTAATGTGTTGACCTACTGGTTCGTTTGCTGAAATCACGTACACTGGGACATCATTAATCCGGACACCTCGGTTCCGGTTTGTGTGTCCGGGTTAACGAGTTTTCCGGATAAACGATTCATTTCGAAGTTCCGTGTCGTGAAATGATGTCCGGATGCCGAGCTTTCCGGATTAACGAGGTTCGGCTGTGTGTTGAAATTACTATATAGTAGCGCGGGCGTCAGTGGACCGCACATACGTCGTACTGTTGTATAACAGTATACCAAGCTAGTTTATTTTAACTGGTTGTTGCTGTGTGTTCCAGCTGGGGACAGTCCTGGGGTATCGACGGCTACATGAAGTTGGCGCGGAATATGGACAACATGTGTGGAATTGCAACGGCTGCTAGTTACCCATTGGTGTGAATTGCAACGGCTGCTAGTTACCCATTGGTGTGAACTGCAACGGCTGCTAGTTACCCAATGGTGTGAATTGCAACGGCTCCATTGGTGTGAATTGAAATTGCTAGGAAATTGAAAGGATTCAATAGAAATTATTAAATACCTTATTAACTGTTGCGAGCTTGCATGGTAACGTCGTTCGTATTTCTGAAACTAATCATTATTGTTGCACAGTCAATGAGAAGACAAATTGCCGATTGCTTAGTTAATAATCAATAATTGAATAATTTAATAAGAGTCGGTGTGTGCGCAAATAGCAGCGTTTAATTGTCACGATTCTGCGTTTACCTGTTATAGTTTCCGGTAATTGTGCAGAAATGGAAATAAAATATTCCTTCCTTCAACATTTATGTAGGACCTCTCGTTTGTTATATTCTTGCTCCACTTTCACAAAAGAGGATAATGCTACATATAATTATCAACATTTTGATTCGGGCAATAAATACATATCTCATTACATGCAGTTGTGATACTGCGGCAGAAATCATAATATTGATCTAATAAAGCGACCGTCACGGCTGATTGCTTGTTTTAATTTTTAATTTTTATATACATGCTGTGGTATACAGCTTCGCCCAATAATACACGAGCACGCACAGACGCACACAATACACAGTATCAATGGATTATTTGCCATCAATGCATACGCGTGAATACTGTGCTGCGAGTGATGGATGCACTTACTAAAGGCGGAAAGAGAATTGCATGTTAGAAAAGGCAAGGAAATGGCAGATAATTACTTTTATAGTAAAATAACGACGTTGGTCAATATTGTGCTTATAGCCTGGTCACAAACTTAAAGTGTGCGCCACAATAATTCTAATAAGACAAACAATAAGAAGAAACAGGAAGAAATAATGCATGAGTAAATACGGTTGATAAGATGTTCGTTATCAAAAGATGTTAGTTAGAAAACAATAAATACAAATCTACGTATCTTCTACAATCCGGCCTTCAGAATCGTCCAAGAAGGAACAAATGTTCGAGCACCAGCCGCCCGAACTGGCGCCCGGATGATAAAATAAAAGGTTAGACCCGGTAGTAAACTGGCTACGAAGAAGACGTTTGCAAGACTGCCACTATTTGGACACAATCATGGCGGCACGATGTCCGACATCAAAGGTAAGTAGAAACCATAATTTGTTTTAATATAAAAGTGATGTGCTTATGTTCTTACTTGTAAAACAGAACAGCGTTATCAGTGTCTGCTAAACACATAATGTTCCATGGACTTTATTTTTCAGCAATTTTCTGGAGTACGTGATTACGTGATTACGAAAACTTTCAGAAGTGACCGCGTTAAGTGGAACACAGATGTGGAACGTGGGTGACGACATTTAATATCAGCACCTTTTCTCTCTCTCATGCACGCACGCACGCACGCACGCACGCACGCACGCACGCACGCACGCACGCACGCACGCACACACACTGCATTTTAGTGCGTAAATGAAACTACCCGAGGCTACAGTAGCCTCTCCCGACGGAAATAACAGCCTCTTAAAGGGAACAGCTTTGAAATCCCCGTGCTGCCCTGCACTGTCGGTCACCTTCCTTCGTAAAAAAGGTATGAGGAACATCGGATATATCATATAAGGAACAATTTGGCCAAGTCCCAACATGTTCCATGTGGTGAGACTTCATTGTATGTGCGTGCGTGGGTGCGTTTATTTACAAGGAATGATGTCATCATGGCAATTCCACTATTATACACTTTTATGACTCATAAAATGTGTATGCAGTTACATAATATAGGATCAAAGGTCGTGGTCAATTATACAGCTCAAGTGAAATCTCACCCGGTCACAAACGGCGCCAGCATCATTGACTATCAGACACCTAATCGTGGAAATATCATAACTGATCAAGCATTCGCTAGGTGGCAGCACCGTATGCACCAGTTGGCATTTGCATCTGCCTGAACCGTCTTCAATACACCTTTGCGCAGGTATAACTCAACTTGACTATGGCGAAGTGCCAGACATGAGTGTTACGAAGTGTGATGCTGGTGCGCTTTATTTGGAGTATGGTCAACGAAGTATCAGTAAGTGTATCAAAGCTTCATCGAAAACATTATGATATCACATAACGAAATGACAGCAACGCAACATTACTCCACGTCTCGACCAAAGTCTACGGTTTCCCAAGACCCTGCAATAGCATCATCTTATATTAAACTTAATAAAACACAAAGAACATATGCATCCATATCACGTATTCGTGGTAAGTTATAGTTATCTCAATGTCACGTCAGTGTAATCAATTGTACGTAGCCTACGCAAGTGTCTCGAGTCGAGGGAGGCGAACTATGTCTATATACAGTTATGTTACAAGCAGGTCAGACAACGCATGACGACATCAAAGCCTTTACTGACTATCATAAATGCGAACGGGCAGTGCAGTGCAGCAGTTGTCTGTAGCTATCCACATTCATGTTCCGTTGCATGTGACAAAGTTACGTAACACTGCAACCATCGCAACTGAAGTGTGATTTGTAACTAAGCCAAAACTAGGTCATCTGCTGATTGCGTAGCGCATCAATGTAATCCACCAGATGGCGCACATCAACAACGTTGTGCGCTGGTGTTCGCAAGATGTCGCCACTGAACGAGCGGCCGTATTCTTCGCATTCTCCTGCAAGAAAACGCACACTGGGGTTATATACCTGATGTCATCTTCTCAAACAACGCCGACGACAACGGCAGAAACAACAATAAAGAGTGCACAAATGATAAACAAACAAACTACAGTGGACTCGAGCAATTTGATTATTAAACGGCTGATTCATGTGGAGAATTTTGCGATTTTACACAGCGGAAATAGGGAATTATTCCGTTCCGTCCTATATATTTGATTTTACTAAACGGCTGATTATGTTAAGCGGATTCCACTGTTACCCTGCATCACTATTCCAGTAGCCTGATATCACTATATTTCGTGTTCTGCTAGTGGTTGATTCCATGCGTACTAGACGAGTCACTAGTCTAAATATATTGTTGGTACGACCCTCACACACCTCATTCTCACACACCTCATTCTCACACACCTCATTCTCACACACCTCATTCTCACAGAAATACTGAAAGATTCTACCGCTTAAATAAAGTGTGTATTGTGAACTGTTTGTAAAACAAGAGGTTTTCCTACGCAAGTGTTTTCGTGGCTGATTTACAACGTCGAAACCGAGACGTGGTGTTGCGATTTCTGCTTGCATCAACATTGAACTATAGGCCTACTGGATGCACGACTTTGCAAAAATGTCACTGTGATCCCACATAAATCGTGTTTTGTTACTTTAACGGTATCACAATGCATCTTAGCATCATATTCACATATCGTGGTGGAAAAACAGACCCTGTGAACTAGCTAAATCTAGGTCTACTAGTGTCCGAGGGACAAGTTTTCGTTTAACTTCGAGCCCTGGCCTTGCATCTGTTACTCGCTGAAGTTAACAATCGACGTTGTGGAAAACGACACGTACCTCATCGGACTTCGTCAGACCAACAACCTCACGCCGCTCGCCGTCCGTGCCATTCGACGGCATCAGTCGATGGTCAAGCTCGTTGTTGGCCGAATTGTTACCGTGGTCGTCGCGCTCTACGACACTATTGTCCAAATACTGCCCGGACTTGTCGTTGTTCCCGGCGATGACCACGCCACTGTTCGCACTGTGGTTGTCGACACGGTCCCCGAGGGGCGTTTCGATCACGTGATCGGCATTGTCTTGCGCGCGGGGTGTCGGTATAGCCCCTATAACGGCAGAATGGTTCGTCGCCCCCGCTGCCAGCGTTCGATTTATTTTCCGCGTTTCTGGTACCCTCGTTGTGTGCGATGGGGTGGGCGATATTGTGGTAGTTGTCGTTGAGTTTACAGTCGTAGCCGAGATTGTCGTCGAATGTACGACCCACGGGATGGTGGGGCCACCACGAGGATGAGGGGGCGACGGAGAGGTAGATGGTAGCGTCCTCTCGCCCCCGACCAACGTCGCTGTTCTCGAAACGCCGAAGGTTCCATTGCGATCTGCGACAGCACCATCGAAGTTTTATCATTTTGAATGGTTATGAAAGTATTGCTAAACGTATCTTATCACAAGGAAACATGTTTTCGAGTAACTCGACATTTGTTCACGCGAAATACAACATTTAAATTATAGCTTTAATACCAATTAAGTATTTATTTGTCCGCCAACGTCACTGACGTCATCACGAGTCATGCACGTAGCGCTGTAGGGCTGTGTTAGCGTGTCAAATATAACTAGATCTTTGCGCTTTAGCATTACAATTGTATCTAAATGTTACGTATTAAATGGAAATATGTGATTATTAAAACTTAATTATTACTCGATCCAAAAAGTAATACTTGCTATTCAGGTGCACAACCCGTCGTAAAACTATTGTAATCGAACTTGACCATTAAGATAACATGTCAAAAGTTTATGTGCTCGAACCTACCACCAATTGGCATGCCCGGCTGCAATCGTTGGCAGGTCTCGCAACATTCGAAGCTGTTAGCGCGACAGTGCTCCACAGGAAAAACGTCGCCTATGCCGGCACACCAGGCGAGGCGGTCGCCGTACGGACAACCTGGCGGACAGAACATGAAACTCATGAAATATTGCTTCCGGTCTAATCCGCGCGAGGGCACAACTTTCGATGTGGAATTTGTTCTGTTAAATGTGGGTTGACATGGATGAAACATTTGTTTTAGTGACACGTACCTAGTTAAATGAAGATTTTATTTGTATAACGTTTTGTTCACGTAATTTCACGCAGATAGTCTGTTGTGGCGACTGCCAAATATTTCGCTGGAGTCAACAGTTTGTCTGATATCCTTGAACTCTTCTTCGTCTTCTACCGGGCGAGTCAACCATCTTCCTAAGGTGTGTAGACTCGGCGTGCGCGCACACGTGCTAAAGTGTTGTAAGCGAAAGTCTGGGTTTTGTCCAAGTAAATCGTGATGATTGTTGTTATTGTGTAGCGCAGATGAGAATCCGTCGTTTGGTAATCAACTTATATCGCTATGTAAACACGAGAAGGTTAGGTCGAGATATGGATCGGCCAAAACAGCGACGATTTCCAGGAAGAATACTCAGCCGTACACAAATTGTAATGCATTAAACAAATGTGGACTGATGTTAGATTAATTGCTTTGGTGCTTGGGGTGGAGCTGCTATTACATGGGTCTGATTCGCTGGCGCGTTTTTTTGAGCTGAGTGAAAATACAAATTCTCTTTTCCAAGAATTCGAAACAGGACTACGGTCAGTATTAGTGTTAGGATTCGGAATTACGATTTAGGCGTTTTTGTCTGCTTTACGGGCCTCGATCGACGCACCAGCATCGTCTACCGTTCGCGATGTTCGAATGTAGGGTTTCTCACATTTTTTTGGGAGGGAGAGGAAGGGAGAGAGACAGAGGTGGAGAGATTGAGTGAGGGTGAGAGCGAGTGGGGTGGGTGGGTGTATAGAAGGGGTAGAGAGAGAGAGAGAGAGGAAGAAGGAAGAAAGACGAAGTTGTGCAAAGGAGGGGGAGAGATGGAATGCATGCGTGTTAGCGTGTACGTACGTGCGTGCATGCGTTAGTGCGCGCGTAGCGTATTGATGTGTAGTGTTTCTCTTAGCCACATGTTAATCAATTCAAGTTACACATAAATTGTAAAACCGGAAATGAGAACATAATCCCGTACGGCGGATATTTATAACTGAGTCCGATAACTTTTTGCTGCATGAGCGCTGTCAGTACACATCCGGTTGTGTGATGTCACCGCCACCTCCGGACTTTTCTAACGCCGCTGCCGACACCCGTCAGTTCCCCGGAGGAACGCATCACGTTTGACCCACGTACCGCAGGCTGCGTGAGGCCGGCGGGTGACTGAATGCGCTTGTGGTGGGCCGCGCGCCTCACGATTGAGTAGTCAGTCAATGGTGCGCCATAGCACCACCGGCTTCAGATTGCTTTTTAACTAGCCTGCCACCTGGCGACCGGCTGTCTAAGTACCAAGGGACTGACCAATGCTAATGTTAATGCCTTCCCGGGCGTGTCCAGTCTGTACGGCAATGGGCAGCCCGTTCCACGAGAAACGGCTGTCGTTATGAAAACAGCATAAGTATCGCCTGAGACGTATGGAATTTACGCAGAACGTGTAAATATAATAAATATAAGTAGCGCGCGGGTACAGCACAGCTGGCGTTGCCGAATTGGTAAGCGCAGAGACATGCAACAACATCGATGCTTGGGAACGTTCGGTGGTTGAACGAGCCACCAGTGGGATTAGCTCTCCCTTGTACGAGTCAGTGGCTAGTTAACTACGGTGAGACTTGATGTATTTTCTGGGATTTATTTGACAATAAAACGAAGAATTTGACATCACTAGGCATCAACTAGTAAACATAAAATTAATTGCCACATGTTTAAATAGTACATCGATGGATATATGGAATTGAAGAAACGGCGGTGGACGTCACATTGCTGTTCCATGTCTAATAAATATTAACCATCTTGCAAACATCTTGAAATCACAGTGCAACAGCACGACTTGAACAGTCATTCATCTTCATGGCTTACAACATTAAGCCACACATCACGACGTTAGCTGTTAGTTCAAATTAATGCTAATTATGTATTGAACTGGCTGAAGCAGACGACGTTTTGCGCATGACTGTGCACAATTCAACTACGCCAGGGAGTGTGAACGGATACCACAGCAACCAGCTGCATCATACTCTCAGACGGCCTATGTGTCATGTTGATAAGATGTCTTCTGGTCACAGAGCGGCATTCGAATTAGGGCGTTTCTAACATGTCATGCGTCTAGTAGTCCACTAGCCAGGTGCCAGGATCAGGCTGATTTTAATAACAATTTACAATCAGATAATTATCTGTGGATTCTAAAATGTTGGACATTTGTATATAATTGTTCCTAATTGGCAGCAAATGGCAGAAGACACTACCAGAGGTTTGTGATGTGTGCGTGTAGGGTCGACAGCTCATGCTGGGATCAACCTAAAATTGTGTTCATAATATGCCATTCAGATTGTCTTCCCTTAATCACACGCACGCACGCACGCACGCACGCACGCACGCACGCACGCACGCACGCACGCACGCACGCACGCACGCACGCACGCACGCACGCACGCACGCACGCACGCACGCACGCACGCACGCACGCACGCACGCACGCACGCACGCACGCACGCACGCACGCACGCATTACTTTAGAATAAACCTACCTTCTATGGCTGTGGTGAACTGGTTGCACGTTTGACAGCAATGGTACTCGTGATCGTAGCAAGACGATATCGAGTACCTGACACCAATACCACTGCACCACGTGACCCGGTCTCCATACGGGCAATCTGCAACAGTATTACAAATATTACACTCGACCAGTATTACATAAACAAAATACGTTGCCTCAGTTGCTAAAAACGTGTGCACGAGACTTCAATAATCGTGTGTCAGCAGTATATTATATAACATAATCGTGTGTCAGCAGTATATTATATAACATAATCGTGTGTCAGCAGTATATTATATAACATAATCGTGTGTCAGCAGTATATTATATAACATAATCGTGTGTCAGCAGTATATTATATAACATAATAGTGTGTCAGCTGTATATTATATAACATAATCGTGTGTCAGCAGTATATTATATAACATAATCGTGTGTCAGCAGTATATTATAATAATCGTCACCGTGCGGAGTCGACGAATAAATAATTCATGTGTACACTGCTGGACACAGAAGAATGTGGCATGAGTGAAGAGGTCGTCAGCGTCCATGTTAGTTATCTCGTCATAAAAAGCCAAAGTGAAATAGCGGGCCATCTAAAGCAATTTACCTCACTGTCCCAACTTCAGAATCTAGTTATGCTTTTACGACATAATTACGCCGTAAATTGATGCGACATGCTGAGGTGGATCCTTTGATGTTTGCTGTGGACGGCGGCGACTCGCGGGCGGTGCACAGTAAGTTTTAGGTCAAGTCGCTACACCACTAACAAATGAATATGCTCGCGGAGTTTTGGTAACTCAGTTGTAATAATCTTCATGTAGTTATGTCACTGGATCTTCGAAGACCTTATTATGTATTATCTCGAACATCACTTATTGCTGTGGTCAGCCATTTGGATGCACAACTTCGCGCCGGTTTACACGAGCAATTAATTGCCCAATTGGTCGACCGATCATGGCGCAAGAATCGGTCATGTGAATACCCTTACGAGACCGATTTGCGAGGTCACGTAGTATCACGGTGCAAGAATCGGTCGTGTAAACACCCTTGTCAGACCGATTTGCAAGGTCAACTTTTGGCAACGATTATTGTCGGTGGAATTGGGGCTAGTCCCAATTTGACTGACAGTCGGCGGAGATTTTGAAGCAGTGGCCAATCAGCGATTGACAGCAGGTGCACGGGTCGTGTCCTTTTGTGAAAGCTCAAATCTTGAGTGGCGCGAGTGAAGATATGGGTCGCAGTGTATAAACACGTCGTTCGTCTAAACGAACACATACTTTAACTGTGCACTATCGTGTCGCCCAACCAATTGGGGCACAAATCGCTCGTGTAAGCCGGCCTTTATAGGTTCCTAACTGCGGTCAACGTTATTGTCAACTATCTCGATAAACGACCACGAGGGTCACATTTCGACTATTCAACGGTTGAACATAATTATACGCAAACGTTTCTTTATGTGCTTGCTCACACATGTATACTGTGACCTCACGATGCAGTCGATTTACCCGGCTGCTTTCCTTTCTTGAAACCTTGGTTGAATTTCCTGCGTCCTTAGCCTTGACCAGACTATGACATCAATATGCTTTGTGAGAGGAGGTTATACTGACCAAACAAACGCCAGTGACTTTAGATTTGACATTCTCCTAAGTTGACCAAGGTTGACATTTGATACAGGAATATGACACACTAAAGATGTCAGCGCAGCCGGAATGTGCGAGATGATACGACCTGCTGCTGCCGCATGTTTACTTTTCATCATTTCTAGACGGTTGCCGCGACCTTTAACGCATCTGACTGCGAAGCCTGTGTTCTATTCTGGCGTTTCGAACTAATCGCCGCCACCCGGCTTATATGTTATTCATGTGTTTACCATTGATACATCACGCTCGCAACACACTACACGCATCGTATAGATGCGAGGCGTTTCTTGATGTGTGATCGACAAGGTGTACTGAAATAGCGATCGACGTGAATGCACCAAGTTGAACATTGTAGACGCAGGTGCAATACTCATTCATTGCCAGCGCGAAACTGTCACGAAGTTTGATTGACACTATTTCATGTCTGCTTTATTATTTCCTGCTATTAACGTTGATGGCTTTTTCAAAAAAGGCTTTGTCCACGGGGCGTAGGCGTGTCTCGATACTTTACCCTCCTGAATCGGCGTAATGGTTAATGAGGGTGACGCATGTTATGATAACCTGCTTTAAAAAGATGCCCTTTCATGTGACTTTTTATCTGATACATTTTCCGACAATGTCCAGGTGAATATTTATCACGTAGTTGTTCACACGCACGCACACGAACACGCCCACACGCACACTTACACGCACGCACACGAACACGCCCACACGCACACTTACACACACGCACACGCACACGAACACGCCCACGCACACATACACACACAAACGTCCACTGTCTTTCACTGTCAGTAACTATAAACGTTAGAGCGAAGAAGGAAGCCTATCTTAAGTTACGATCATTTAAAAATTGTTAAGAAATCCCTTGGAAACTTGTAGAGTAACATGTTGAAGCTGATTAGCAAATGTTTGAGATGTTTTTCAGCTATGATAATCAACGATCTAACTTTTAAGAAATGCACACAAATGCAGAATACCTATATTTTGCCGTTCCGTGATATAGCTAATGCTATTTTTGTAGACAAAAGTAAACTACCGATAAGTGTATTACATTTTGTTGAACTTGATGGTGTATCTATTCTATGGACACGTGGTCAAGAACAGTTTAGATGATGTTGACCACCAGGTACACTCTCGTCTTAATACCTTACTGTGTGTAATGATATTTAAATATGCTGTGTTTGAAGCGATGATATTGCGAGTGACATATATATCAATACGCCGTACCGATCAATTGGCACCCGTTTCCGCCAATGATACGACACTCAAACACCTACCACAGGAGACAAACGCAGAATGGAAGAACATAATGTAATTTGAACACACAAGCAATGCCCAACAAAGACAACGTTGACCATAAACGTCGATCAATGTCTGCGAACATTGGTTTATAAATACGTGTCCCATTGTACCTGGTGTTCCAAGTGCTTGGACATTTATCAAAAGCCGATGTCGAGGTGAATTGATTCGGTCTCGCCAATCAATAACCTCGGACGGCGTTAACAAGATCGTCTGCGTCCATACTGGGGACAGATCATTATTTAATTCCTGGTTGATGGTAGGCGAATATATAAAGTGCCATTGATTTTCGGACCGTATTCCCTTTCGCTCAAGCATTGTCTCACTAGACAGACGCTGGCCAGTCTTATCTTGGATCGTTGGCAGCATTCGCACGTGTCAATGATGGAAGGATCCCCGTCTACGAAGACAGAATCCCGGCATCCTTGGGCGAGAAATGACGGGACGCGTCTCCTACATTGTTTTTTTTACCAAAAACTAAATTGTAGAATTTGACGAAAAGTCAAGATAAAAATCAAGTTAAACAGTTTTCATGAAAATCGATTCGCGCACTATGGAATTGCCTGACCCACTTTTAACATTGTTTTCAGTGGGAAACTTAATAGTGTAATGTTATTTTTAACGTATTTATATTGTATTTATATATTTTAAACAAACACACACACACACACACACACACACACACACACACACACACACACACACACACACACACACACACACACACACACACACACACACACACACACACGCCACACGCCACACGCCACACGCCACACGCCACACGCCACACGCCACACGCACACATATTTTTTAATAACTTATGTATTTTTTTAACTTATTTAATTTTTATTTATTTATTTATTTGTAATGCATAATTGTATGTATGTTTTTTTTACCTGAAATAAATAGATTCGTCTTCATAATTGTATACTGCCCCTCCTCCCACACTCACCGGGTATGCCGCTGTCGTAGAGATGGCACGTCTGGCAACACGTCTCGTTATAGGCGTAGCAGTCAGCCGCCGGCCGGTCGAACCCGAGCGTGTTGCACCAGCCAAGCCTGTCTCCGTACGGACATCCTGCAATCACAGACAAGTAGATTACGTCGACGTGTCAGGACCTCTTCGCTAACGCGACAGTTGTTGAAATCGATACAGCTGTATTGATTTTGTCGACGCAAGAAACGCTGTGCGCATCCACAACGTTACTGGTAAATGATGAAGGTTAAGATAAATTTGGTTCAAAAGAGCTCGCTCAACAGCAACGCACAAGACAAGACTGAACAAGGTTGTCACCCAAAGCAACAAGTTACAGATGACAAGTGGACGGGGAAGCCATTGATTTATCGAAAGTGCAAACATATTTTATCTATGAAAAGCCCGCCCTTGTTAGATATCTGTCATATTTATTTTTGTTTAAACATATTCACAATGTTAGGATTAACAAGCTCATTTCCGTACAAATCATCCAATAGATAATTTGTTCCATTTATCTTCCTATGTTAGAATGAATACTTTATCATGTCCAGTGTACATTGTTCCTTTACTGATGGAACACACTTGCGTTTTGTAAACATACGGCGGTCCGCGGTATGGATACTCACTTGGCAATCACCAATATATCTAACAAATGAAAAACTAGAATATTTAACAGCAATCCAACTAGTTTGACCAAAAGACAAAACATGCATATACGCAATTGCCTATATTTGCGCTTCATCTCATGACACATGTTCGTGGGAAGAACAAACGGTCAGCTTGCATGAGGGGCACATATTTGAACGGAAACATGATACGCTTGCTCAAGCAAACCGATTAGCTGAGACGATTGCACACCTGAGATTGGTAACCTGAGACGATTGCATACCTGAGATAGGTAACTTGAGACGATTGCAAGTCCGACAACAGCGGTTTTCATGTTTGTAACAACGGGACAAAGGCACCTTCGTTCCCAGTTTGCTGCACCATTTCGCCCGGTCCAGACATTCTGAAACAAAAGAACAGTTGTATAGACATTCGCCATGGATCTACGTATATGCATGCAGTTACTCTACTCATACGTTTACAGGAGGCAGTTTAGATTGAGTATATATATATATATATATATATATATATATATATATATATATATATATATATATATATATATATATATATATATATATATAAATATATATATATATATATATATATATATATATATATATATATTTGCAACACCTTAAGAAACTTTGAAGAAGAACGTTTTCAGAGAGGGAACGGTTGTGAAGCTCGTAACACAAGACAAGATGGCTGCTGTGGCTTAGGACAGAGGAAAGCGGCATGTGATGGTTTCCGCTCTGGATGATACCATGCACTGGCGTAAGAGGATAAATGAAGAAGACGACGACGAAGAAGAAGACAATAAATTAACAACCAATGTCTTTTGGGGAACAAAGAACCTACTTTTAATCCCAACACGCCAACTGGGCGTGCATACGAATGAATGGAGCAAACGAGCCAGTTCGCGTAGTTAAACCGTCTTGTGTGTGTGTGTGTGTGTGTGTGTGTGTGTACGTGCGCGCGCGCGCGTGCGTGCGTGCGTGCGTGCGTGCGTGCGTGCATATATTCACAGTATATCCCTGATATTTCTGGCATTTATGATTCGAAACATATAAGTGGAATAAGACATTTATAACTCGTGACTTTCAAGTGCATGGAATAAGACATTGGGTTTTAGATGGGCTGTTATTGGTCCATTGGTTGATACAGACAGAAACCATTGGTAAATCATCCGTGTGTATATATATATATATATATATATATATATATATATATATATATATATATATATATATATATATATATATATATATATATATATATATATATATATATATATATTATATATATATATATACACACACGCAACGTTCACATGGCCAGTAATTTACAAGTGTATTCTGGGGTATCTTCCATGGGTTGATACAGATAGAAACCATTGGTAAATCACCCGTGTTGCACCGCTGCTGTGCATGCACTGATGTCGAATTGTTATCATTGCAAAGGTTCTCTTGCGGTCCAAAGACGGTGCAATTACGCGAACTAGCTCGTTAGCTCCATTCCTATGCACCCAGTTGGCGTGTTGGGATTAAAAGTAGGCTCTTTGTTCCGCAATCGGTTCTTTGTTCCCCACAGTGCATGTCGTGCCGTCGGTGCCGACATATCGTGTGTTTTCGTACGAAGTTGGTATCCGATGTTTACGCAGCTCTCGTCGGCCCGATACAGACGGGAAACATCAGCTGGACCGCGTTACAATGGTTTCGAAGATAGGACGAGGACCGTCAAAACACCCGGTGAAGGTCCATGATTTAGCTGCACGGAGTTGGCGTGCATGACTCTATGTGGGACGATATCCTCACGTTTTTATGTATACAATTATTATAGAATAGATTTATACACGATTTAACGTTTACAAAGCGTAACCTAATATTCGTTCTCCACAAGATATGCACCATATATGGATGTATAATGTGGACATGATGAGTGGCGCATTTAGGATCTCGGAAAAGGCCAAAGATGGACAAGCGTAGTCAGCCATTACTTTACAGCGCTACCATGTGAAACAGGTTATTCACCAAACCAATTATTATCCCAAAGCAAAAAGGAGGCGCGCGGGCCCATTCATCCACCTAAATACGTCACTGGATATGATGTGTATATATAAGGGGTATACTGTGGAAACGATGTATGCAAAGTGTACACTGTGGACACGATGTTATAAAGGTGTACACTGTGTGTACACTATGGACACCATGTTATAAAGGTGTACACTGTGGACACGAATCGTGTAATTATAAGAGTCGCCGATTCAATATTGAAGTCACTGTATAGAGGCAGATTTGAAGATCGATCGTGTGCCTAGGACTGTGAATGCAGCGCCCTCAGCCGTGTGTCGTCGCATGACGATTTGTCTAACATTGCGAGCGGCTCGGCCGTTGGATACTAGATGTGCATAAGAGGATGCCAAGTTTACTAAATCAAATGCCAGCCACAGCACGTCTTGATAGTACGTGAGATTGGAATTCCTCATTCGACGCCGCAATTATGTAAGAATGCTGTCGAAAGATATGATGACTCGGCCGCGTGCCTTCAACTTGTCAACGCTGTGCTCATGGAACGCGATGCGAGTAGCGCTGCTTCCTGCAGGCGGCAACGTGGCTAGATGGTAAAAACGTCCGCACAGAGCTCGGTGACATCTACATTAAGCTGCCGATTCAGGATCGAAACAGAAGCAATACACTGGCTGTGTTCTCTGTGAGTCCGATGACAGACATGATTGCTTGTGGGACGAGTAACTGAAATCGTCGCTTATTTCGCTTTGTGTCACTGGCATTAATGAACACTGTTAACAGCGTGTGTATGTTATTGCTCGAATACGTCAACATCGGTCGGCTTCTGTCGTCATCAAGTTACCGCTCGTACAAAGTCCACATTGTACGCTTTCTTTCTTTCGGATATAAACATATACTGAATACATGCCTCTTAAACACACTCTCACTAATTACCGTATCGCATTACTTCTGCATTCACGTCATGTTCTCCACGATTCGTGTACACGACATGCAACATGTGCCTCCCTACATCCACTAACTGATGGTGTCTGTGTTATGTCGGTCTCTGCATGAACCGTTACGTGTTTTGACTCACTGAGAATCTGCAGTTGTGTCAAAGGAAACTGGCCGTCGCAATTTATTAACAAATGTCTTTATGTACTGCATAAACCATTGAACTTTTATTATACTATTAATTTTATGATCAAAGCAAATTCTAATTGTATATATCAATCGACTAAAATAAAAAAGCAAGGAAACAACGATTACGTTGGTGAGTTAGAAAATGACATCTGAAAATGCGTTTTTCTTAACAACACGGACAATATACAGGCGCAGTTCATATTTGATAGACTCACATGGGAAATTGAAGGGCAGACATGATTGTTTCGTGTAATATCGATAATGGTGCGTATACATTTCATGCCATATTTCAATCCTGTGCCCTTTAGCGAGGCCTCCTTACTAAATCGATCAGCCAATATCGAAACAAGATTGATATATTTGCAGCTAATTTCTACAATCTCCGATAACATATGGGTTTATAAACATCAGTTTGTTGGAGGGCAGTTCAGCGTAATCACGAACTATTCAGCAAATGTAACCTGGATAGTTGTGGCCTGTTGCCCACGAGTTGTATGTTGATGGCAGAGGAATTTCTCTAGACCCAAAGTTCAGAAATGCCTAGATGCACAGTGCTCCGAGTGGCAACTCGGGTTTAATCTACATTCTACACTGACGTCCTGTCGCGACGCGGCTGAAATAGAGTCATCCATCAAATAACGGGTGCTTCTACGCTGCTTCGCGTCATTTAATGCCAGTGTCAGATATAATATGGACCCCCGTAGAAAATAAACCCGGGGGTCCATATTCTATTATTGAATGTGGACCCACTCATAGAATTTGCACCACCCATTGAAAAGGTGCAATATTGACAAGAATATATGATGCAGTTTATATTGTATTTCTATGGGGGTCCATTTGCCATAGCGGCCACCAACGTACAATAATGACTACTATAACGTACACACATATATAGTTTGTTCATAAATAACTTACTAATCGTGCGACATCGCTGGTCAGGTTTCAATTGTATAACTAAGACGCTTCACCACACAATAATATATGCACGTTTTCCAAACGTGTACTCCATAAAGAATTTAACGTTCGTATTTTGTGTTAAGGTTGCTTAACTCCATAAAGAATTTAACGTTCGTATTTTGTGTTAAGATTGCTTGGATTTCATCATATGTGGTAAATTATAATACGTTTAATAAGTTAGTACAATGCTTATGCGGTAGATTTCACAATTTAACCGAGGTTGGATCATGGTCGCTTTTACAAAATACAGATATAATCTGACGGTGATGCAACCAGGCATGGGGCTATTAATCTACTATATTAACTAGCTAAGTAAAGTTAATGTTGGATTATTTTCGACTAAGTTAAGTTAGCTTAACTTGTATTAATTTAATTAAGTTAAGTTATGAAGTTAACTGGTTAGGATATTTATTAAGTTGGCATACACTTCAAATCAACATTGACGAAACACATATAAATTATATTATTAATCTCGTGTCAAATAAGGATGTGCAGCCGGTCAACTATTTTACACGCGACAAGAGGGTAAAATAGTTGACCGATTGTGCATCTTTATTAGACAAGTGTTACCCACTGAACCGATTTTCTTTTACCTGTATCTATACATGTAGATGATATTAATATAATTACAGGGTGTACTTTGTTAAAAAATAAGTTAACTGAAAACTAATTGAAGTTGATCAGTTAATTTCACTACAAGTTAAGTCAAGTTAAGTTAACCTTCAAAATTTAACTACTTAAGTTAATGTTAACTTAACTGAATTTTTAACGCAACACATAAAAACTTGATGCACAGAAGTCGGGATTCTTTAATGTTTCACGTCATCATGGTTAACGAGTAAACGTATGCTATCAACTCAAGCAGCTCGGGACACATGGTGATGATGATGATGATGGTGATGATGATGATGATGATGATGAGTAGCCATAACATCAGTTAGGCCGTTGGCATTTCTTTGTAATCACTCTAGCATCTTCGAATCCACTAATGCTTATGTTGCCAATCGGAATCCATCCCACATTCTTCTAGGCCACACCTCTTCGGCTCTAATTTCCTGGTACTATGTAGTTCTCCTTCTACTGTGTTAACCACCAGACTTTTCCACTGGCCGTACTTGGCCGGGTTTCTTCCTTTTACAGAACACAACATACCCTTTTCTTCCTTAACCTCGAGACAACTAGACAAGACCCATCACTCCAGCTGGTATCGATGTCTGACACTTGTGTCCGAGCATCTGATCGGGTGGTCGCCTCGTTAACCGGTCGTCGGAACAGGTGCAGGCTATCAGCCCGGACACCACAAAGCGGTTTACCATCAGCATTGAATAGTCCGCTCCACAGCTGCAGATAGAGGCCATTCTACAGTTGTCATGGAGTGGTGCTTGAAGCGAGAGGCATGTTGTCGTTGGACCTCTGCCCCAGAGCATAGGGACGTATATAACCGTTACCATTACTCAGAAGTCAACAAAGATTGCGGCCGTAAATAACCGCAGATAGGCGAGGTCCGGTGACGTGAATCATATATCGGGCTCCTTGGCGGTGATAGCATAAATTATTTATGCCGTTGCGCTAATAAAGTAAAAGCCGTCAATTATCTGGAGGAGCAATATCTGCTGTTTTCGGAAACATTCATTACTTGTGGCGTTTGGTTGGCAAATTGGCAAATTGTTCGCTGTATCCAATGACAGCGTTGAAACTCGTTTCCATTAATAGCCATTTCGTGGATGTATACTGAGTAAAATGTTCTTCCTCGTAATAAAGGATATGACGAACAAATGAGATCACCTTTATTGGAAAATACCAATTAAACATTGTTTTCGCTTGATTTTGTGAAAACATCATTCAAACAGACCCGATAGTTGAATATGGACGTTTGTCCAAGTCTACTGAATACAATACAAATCGGTGTTCCAACGTTATCAGCAGATTTTTTCGTTATGCTCCCCCCAATTTCCCTATGACAATTGTACGGCTTATTCACGACGTCAACGTTTGCGGTTATTCTGATACGTAAATCTCCACACGCCCGGTATCAACTGTTCCCTCGTGAAAGTCGCCGAAACATCTCGTATGAATCAGGTCCGGATGAGCGCTCGAGACTCCCAAACAGCGGGACGCAGTCTTTCCTAGAAACCGAATTCCCGGGATGACAACGACAAATCCTCGCCGTGTTCTAGCTAAACGTGAATCGACGTGTTGTCGGTAGTCGAATATTTATGTGGACGCGCCACAAGACGGGGTTATACGTGGTTGATAGTCGGCCTGGTCTGTATGTTCACGTAGTGGTTGGGCACGTGCGTATACGTGCATGCATGCTGCGTCAATTTACGCGGTGCACAGCCATTTCGTTACCCGTTTACCTTTACTCTGCCTGGTCTTTACATCACCCGTTCTACCTGTCGCATTTTCCGCCGTCCACTCTACCTGGCCTTCGCCACCTCACGATCTCCCTATACGTCTTGCTTGGCATTCCATTCTACATGGCTTTTTCAACCTGGTTTACCCCCTCATACATATGTTAAATACATCCTGCTCAGCCTTCCTTCCTATACGATGGCCCACCCGTCACCCGACCTCCTTATTAGCAATATTGCCTACTTGGCCTCCATATCCCCCTCCCTTTCGTTGTATTCGAGTAGATATCGCGCAGACATAGACGTAAGCCCGCCAGTGTTTGTGCCTGACTGCTATAGTCTGGCTACATGGCAACCTTTCGGCTTGCATATCGAAATTCTGCGTCAACATATTTATCTATGCAACTGGTAGTCTGCCCCTGTTCCCGTGTCGGTCTGGCTACACTCGCACGTAACGGCTGACGCACATAATACGTCAAGATAACAATAACAAAGTAGCCACGTAAGAGTTACGTCATTTCAACGGAAGCATACAACTTTTCCTGCCAACTTCACGTAATATTACGACGAGTATCTCTTCTGGCTTAAGTTAATTTGGAAGCGCTCCGTGGTTGGGGGGAAACTGTGTATTAAATTGTTCGCTGGAGCAGAAAATTGGCAACAGCTGTCGGAGGGGCCAACGGAAGATATCGTTGACTACAGCGAAGCCGCTTGTCTGCGTATATTATAGTTGAACTCGGGAATGGTTGAGATTTCCCGACGCTAAATATAACTAAGACATTCTGATAGTCCCTGAGAACGATGTTAACAGCACGTGTCGAAATGGAGTGAATCCGACTAAGTCAGTGTACTTCGTGACCTTCGCTACCTTGTACGGTATACGGGCAATTTGTGCATTCTTGTATCGACGTAACGTCAACAGGGTTTCGGCGTACGTGTTCAGTTATTTCGAGTAGAAATATATCGAGGCTGCTGGAACAGTGAAAGACTTCTGCAATTATATTTCATTTTACAAAATACGTAGAAATTATGGTGATGTCATTCAAGTTACAATCTACAAACTGCATTATATTATCTTATCAACATTGCACTTTTCAATTGTGAGTCCAACTTCGATAAGCGGGTCAAAATTATATGATAAAATGTGAAGTATGAGACCACACATAAGCCGATCTTAGTGCAATCATTATGTAAACAACGGGCCAGCTATAAACGTCCGGCAAGTTGACATGTCACTGTTTATAGTTATGTACTTTATGAAGGCGCCATAGCAAAATTACCCGATTTGCCCATTGTGCATACTTCAGTATTATGTCTGCATTTTTTCAGGGAGAATTATGTTAGGGAATTCTGTTCTGGTGTTTGTACTGCTATCTTTATAATGCTTATGCATTAATCGTCTTTGGTGTCGGTTGATGTGTCGTGTGTCACCAGCTAATACACACTGGCGACATATTTTGACACTGCCGCGTGTCACGGCGTGATTGACTGACGTGTTCTGACATTGCCGCGTGATGTGTAATTACAACCACCAGATGGTGCACCGAGCGGCACATTTACACACGTGAGGATAGGTCACTATTTTATTTGTCTACTTTCGACAACGTTAACGTTTTACTGGTGTTTGTATTTTAAATGAAAATCAAATGTGTTCATAATTTTCATATATATTCTTTCATCAACCTGCTGGAAAGAAGTCAAATTCTTCCATTGTTTCTGTCCAGAACATCAACATACAAGATGTTCCCTAATTAATGGCGCCCTAAACAACTACACAATGTTGTCTTCATGCGCAAGGGATCTTACAGGGCATTTGTCGTCAACCATCCAGCAGAACATTTTATCTGGACAAACAATGGTGTAGTATAAGCCGCAAATATGGCAATATCCCTATTCAAAAGTAATTTTCCAGGGAGTACAAAATATCGAAATAGGTACCGTCTCAAAACCACCGGCATTTCATTCGTATACTATGAAACCGTGTTCCGTTCTAACGTCCGAACATCG
Source organism: Lamellibrachia columna (assembly GCA_963662155.1). NCBI lineage: Eukaryota > Metazoa > Annelida > Polychaeta > Sabellida > Siboglinidae > Lamellibrachia > Lamellibrachia columna. Next base: position 44,869,458 of record OY759265.1, read on the forward strand.
TTCAAGCCGACTATTAACCTCTTGGCAAGATCCATCGTCACCCGACATCGGCCCTAGATATACTGACAGCCGTTTCCGTCTTCTATAAGTCTTCGTTTACGCGCACCCGGACTGCTGTGGGGATGTTCTGTCGTCACGTCTACGTCATTAGTTCAATTATTGTGTGTACTGCGTGTATTTACAACACGTGGTAATCACAAAGTAACATATATATTTTGTAAATAAAGAATTATTCCAGTTTTAATAGCAATAACGCATAGTGCGGTAACACAATGGTTAGAACGTTCCAATCGTCTTGCTGTCGTTTCAGAGCTGAGCCGAGTAAATAAGGAGGGCCTGGTTCGTGTAGTTATTACTGTTAGTTAGGGGGATTAACCTGCGAAACACTGGCGTCCTGTCCAGTGGAACACACTATCGTATGCCTGTGCCAAGAACATTGGGATTAAGCACTGATTCTGCTTAGGTGACCTACAAACGATTTAACGAACATAACCAACTGATAATAACAACAGGTTTAGTGCTCCCATTTAAGCATATTATATATATATATATATATATATATATATATATATATATATATATATATATATATATATATATATATATATATATATATATATATATATATATATACACACACACTTATTATTATTTTTTTTTTCAGGTTGGTTTTATAAGACTCTTCGTGTGATCTCAACTTCTCAATGCATTGCGTAAAATATCACATCTATCTACCTATTACAGTTGCGGTTTTCATACCAACTCGGTTATCACGCACCTGTTAGAAGCGTCTCTATACTGAATGCCCTCAAGTGTACGCAAAATTTGTCTCGAATCATCCTGGCTTCACTGACGGCAGGATATTGTAACTTCGTGTCGTGTTTGTTTTTTCAGACTGCTGCAGAGTCAGTGAGTCCGCCTGACTCACCCACGGACAATGGCACGGCAGGTCAGCAACTGCGTGCCACCCGTGGACTGAGCCCTATAGCAAGCACTGTAATTTAGTTTAAAAGTACAGTGTGTAGTTTATGAAGGGGACAATTTGACTAATAGGCACAGGCACTCACCACAGATTCGGTTTAGTAAACAGACATGCCTAACATTTACATTAATTCTTACCTGGTGACGCACGTCCTTTGAGTGTTCGCGAATAATTGGGTGTCTAGTGTATAGGGAACGGTAGGCGCCGAAGGCAAAAACGCCGTGAAAAATATGATGTTCGTAGCTGTGTTTTTATCGCGGCAATGGGTCTATACGCTATAGCATTAGTGCGTTCAAAAGACATGTTATACTGTTCGCGATGGATGTGTTTGAACCGCTGTGTACGCGCGGTGGGGTTATGCATGGGTGCATAATCACGGAACAAGAACGGTTTTATCTAGATCGAGCATTTCGTAGAACGCAAGAATGTGCCAGCCACCACAACGCGTATTTATACAAAGAAAACATACTCCGTTGTAATCACGCAGTAATGCGACAACGAAGATCAAACAAACTACTTAGCAATTAGCTATATATATATATATATATATATATATATATATATATATATATATATATATATATATATATATACATATATATATATATATATATATATATATATATATATATATATATATATATATATATAGGTAGGCGCCGGTATATATACACATATATATATATATATATATATATATATATATATATATATACATATATTTATATATATATATATATATATATATATATATATATATATATATATATATATATATATATATATATTTATATATATATATATATATATATATATATATATATATATATATATATATGTATATATATATATATGTATATATATATATATATATATATATATATATATATATATATATATATATATATATTAACGCATCTAAACAATGGAGTTATTTTGCATATAACAAATGTGTAGCTATTTGGTAAAGCCTATACTAATTTGTGCCCATGCATTGTCTACCGCTGTCTTTGATCGTTTACCAACGCATACCGCAAAACAGTTATATAAAAGTAAGGTCTTATAAAGGGCTGTATCCGGTCGTCCAGGAGGTCGTTCAAAGCGCTGTACATTTCACCCCCTGCGTGGGTTCACTCAAATACCAACTACACTTATCTAGGAAGCATTCATCCTTGTCGCAATTACTGCGCAAAGAATACTCATTCATTAATGTTAAGTCCACACTGTCCATAGCCAGGTACTTATTTATGCAGCTGGATGAACTGGCGCTACGTGGAGTGAACGAAATTGTGCAAGCATCGAAACGGAGGATCCGAACCGAGGTCATCTCGAATAAGCGTATAGGGCGTTCTAACCCGTACGGTACCGCGCCCCACAATAACAACGTTAACCAGCATTGTCTGGGTTCACCCGTTCACCTAAAACCTTACAACTAGAAAACGTACAACAACAAAACAAGGAATGCTTTAAGGCCTTGGTCGGAGTGCGTGTGTGCGTGCCTGCCTGTTTGAGTGCGTGCATGTGTATCCTTCAGTATGGTGTCGTGAAAGAACACCTTCATGATTACCCTCAGGTGGTGCGGGGTGCCTTCAAGGAGCGAAGCCGCGGTGACTCCGTATCGCGTCATATTCTAATCAGCCACTTCCATCTATGCAAATCGCGTACACTTGACCGCCGCGGTGGTTCGTGGACACGCACCACTGAACAGAACCAGCGTAACATCCATCTCAAGTGTTTTGTGTTCGCGTACAGGAATGCCGAGCCATTGTAGCGTCCGGTTGACGGGGTGGTAGACGTACAAATTAAGCAATTATCGTAGGCCACCAATCATTGCACGCTACAATTGTTGGTATACCCGGTTACACGCTACACAGGCGGTCAAAATGACTGAAAGTGGACGATATGTGGTCATTACGTCCGTGCCCTGCGTTTATGAGAAAACACAAGTGTTCACAGAACAAAGATTACCGACGGTCGTGGACGACACCAGTGACATATCCTACCAAATTAAAGGGGGCCTAACCTTATTCAAATATCAGCAAATTGGAACGATGAATGCATGTGTCGGCACCGTGACGCATCAATAATTACAACGGATTATGTATTGATCGTATTTGCATTAATAGACGCACATCGTGGCAGGTTTGATTAAGTCATCGACAATAAGTGCAGTTCGATTTAATTTCAATAAGTAAATCACTTAAACGGCACAATGATTTCCAAAAAATCCTAGTTGTCTTTCGCGTGATGGACAAGTTGCCATTTTTCGAAGAGTCGAAAACAGCACGTTACTTACTATATACCACAAATGGACGAAACGTCGCACGCCGAATTCATAAATTATTCCGTGGTCACTTTGGCTGACTGTAATGCGTCGATTTATCTCAATGAACTCCTAGGACGATGAAGCGTCACGTGCACTTCGTGAGTGAGCCATATTTAACGGTAGTTATGGCCTACTGTTCGAGTGAGCCATCTTGCCACAATCATGTCTGCTAGAAGGTCAAATTTGCACTGCAGCGTCCACGTTGACAAACTAACCCACACGGTGTGTTGATATCGATCCAACTTTATATTCATCGCAACAACTGTGGCTGATTATAAGGAAGTTGCGTGATTGAACTGTACAAAGATGACGTCAATGTTGTTGATTAATGGTCTCACGGTCCACGGACTGAGATGACGCGTGTGTGAGACAAGAGAAACGGTGGTTAAATGGCACAAGCACACAGTGTCTACGTTGGTCACAATGAAAGGTGTGTTAACTACGTTGGTCACAATGAAAGGTGTGTTAACTACGTTGGTCACAATGAAAGGTGTGTTAACTATGCTATAAACAGTATAAACAGCACATGTTGTAGTCACGAACAAGGCGTACAATAATTAGGCGACTATGTTTATTTGGCACGGTGTCATGTTTCCCTGTTTTTACTTAACCAGTAAATTACATAAAACTGACAGTCAATTGTTCGGTACAGTATTGTGCAGTTCCAAGTAGTGCTGCATTTATGCTGCATTTATGCGTCGAACTTCAGTATAGTCACTGACTTCAATGTAGTCGCAGTGCTGTACGCGTGGGGCATACCAGGAAACTTATCTCCAAAATAATGACAATTTATTCTTTGTTGCAAACCAGTCGCTCAGCAGTGAAAAACTTTACGCAAGTTTTGTACGAAGTGTATAGTTGCGACACTGCATTTATGTAATGAACCCAGAGTAACTTTCGGAATAGACGAAACGCGTAAACAAACAGGTGATTTGGGTGACAACTGAAGAACCTGGAAATAAAATACATAGGCCCTACACTGAAACAATACTGAGATAAAAAATAACAATCACGAAGAAACAGTCCATTAAATGTGTTCTTCCTTCCCAACAATCAGCATTCTATTAACTGACTATATGTTGTATATATTGCATATGTTGCATATGTTGCATATGTTGCATATGTTGTGGTTACTAGAATCTGGTGGTCTTATGAGGCCGTGTTCTACTATAGCCAGCCATTTCCAGAATACCACCTCAAGCCGAACATTCTATATGGACACTGAAGTTGGTAACTTTCCAGAATACCACCTCAAGCCGAACATTCTCTATGGACACTGAAGTTGGTAACTTTCCAGAATGCCACCTCAAGCCGAACATTCTCTATGGACACTGAAGTTGGTATAACTTTCCAGAATACCACCTCAAGCCGAACATTCTAGATGGACACTGAAGTTGGTAACTGCCAGGGTGCATGTCTCAGGGTTCTTTACAGAAGTTTGGGAAGCAAAGCGGATGTATTATAACCACTGTATCTCTGCCCCTTCTCCATGCCCTATACCTCTTGGCCAGGTGACAATATTTTACTATTACCCCTTGTGGAGCAACACAAACGAACGTGAAATTGAACATGTGTCCGTGTGTGCAATAACGAACGTGAAATTGAACATGTGTCCGTGTGTGCAATAACGCAATCATTTGCTGGAGTTTTAATCACATACATCCGGCACTGTCATTGTTGGCCACGGACCATCCCACGAACCATTAACGGTTGGTGTTCGGCAAATGTCGTCACCTCAAATTACCGCTGCGGGGTACACACGCTGACGATAGTGATTAAAAGTATAAACATTGTGTGTGGTATTCATGCAGCAGGATTTGACGAAGACCAAACATTGGCATTATGCGGTAGCAAATCATACGATCTCAACGATGCGGTTCGCAGTCACTTTGCAAAAGTTGTAAGCAGGTGTAGCGGTAACGTTAGAATGCCAAGAAGAAAGAGAACATCGGTCGGTTGGTGTTATCGACATGAGCATCATGTAGACTGTATATTGTCGACTACTCGGATGCAGATACATTCGCCCCGTCACTAGACGAATCCCGAGTCAAGGCGACGGTGATCAATCTATAAGGTTATGTCTGCAGGTGCGAATGCGATGAAACGCCAACAATGTCAGACATTTCACATTAACTATACATTACTGGCGCTAGCGGGGTCGGTCGTGTCATGAGATCACGTAAAGCCACTCCGAAACAATTCTGCCCGGCAAAGTGAATGGAGGACGTAGAAGAGGCAGACCGAAGAAGAATTGAGTGGACAACATCAAGGAGTGAACGGGACTGAGCTTCCCAGTGAACCGGGAGGCGACGAGAGCCCGAGTGGGCAGAGAAACAGTGTACGAAAAGCATCTGAGACTGAAGTGGTGATCCTATCACAGCTTATGTCGAGGGATAGGTGAAGGTGAACTGGCGCTGGCGAAGACATCGAAATGACCTCCACTGGTGGCAGGAGGCGACGAGCAACAATAAAGCAAATCAAACGCAAGCTACTCTGTCTGACCAGTTGGTCCGTCTTCAATGATAATATGATTATCATTATCTTGGCTTATTCGAAATAGCCTAGTCGGCGTGCTGCCAATAAGACGAAGACGGTTTAGATTAAAGGAATTGGTAAGCCTATTTATTCCGTACGCGTGTAATGCGTGCAGCGGTGCGATGACCCACGGCAGTGATTCAATGGAAGGTCTCTGGAGAATTCAGTTCGCCTTCGTCGACTTAACCAAGTCAAGAGTCGATGGAATGCAGACTTCTGCGAAAGCAGCACCGCAAAGAACAGTGGCGTGGTTAATGTGTTCCGTTTGTTTTAACACAGGGTGAAATGTTTCATTTGTGCTCCGAAATGGCCAAAATTGTTAGTTTCTGACGATAAGAAACCGCCACGAATACAGAATGGGTTCGAGAATGGGCAAGTGCATGGGTCCTACAAACATGGTGGTTCTATAGCAAGCCTATTGTATTCACTAAAGGCAATCTAATTATGCAACACTGTAGTCAGGTACTTAAACTATAGAGGAGGCAAACACAACCAGCGGTAGCATTCAAAACCATTTTAAACAATGCATGTATAATGCAATTGTTTAATACCATAGCTAGTGTTAGCATTCCGGAGTGCGACTCAAAGTAACAATTATTTGTAGAGGGTTGTAGCTTGGATTAAGCGAGATTGCGTTTGATTAGGAATCAAATCTAATGTGGTGCCACTGTTTGCAAATGTTCTTACAGAAGGAGCTATAAGCATTGCTATCATCAATGGGGAAAGAGCGCAAAGTTATTTATAGTCCTTTGACCCCGCGTTGACCCCTCCGTACGATGACCAGTCGTTTGACAACGCCACAGTGGACGTTGTTGAAAGTGGGCGTGATGTGACTTGATACAAACCAATTTGTGGCGGACACCAGCTGTGCCATTAGGCCACCGCCACATTGAAACGTATATTTATTTGTGTGCACAATTCCGCATCGACAACTGTGAATACGGAACAAAGAAAAAGTCAAAACACGCTCATCCGGTTCGCCATCAACGTGTTTAGGAAACTGCTGTATCGGATCGTCACCTTGTGTACGATTCCGCATTCACAATTGTGTATCTTGGGAAAAATAAAACAGCGCGGAAGTCAAAACACCTCCATCCGATATTACTCCATCAACTTTCCCTTAAGGAAGCTGTTGATATAAACCAAAGCCACTCAGTTTGTTCAAACGCCGGATCGGTGACCTTGCACACGAATCTGCATTCACAATTGTGTATGTTGAACAAATAAAACTTGGAATAACGCGAATGTAAAAACATCTTTATCCGGTGTTACGCTATAATTTCCATTCACGAAGCTGCTGATGTATACCCCTCAGTTTGCTCAAAGGTCCAGGTCGGATCGGTCACCTCGCGACGGCCTATGCAGTGAGCTTCCCCTCCGCAGCAGCTGCGAGTCTTTGTGTCGCCATTCACGCCCAATCACACAGGTGCTGAGCGAGTAAACTGTTTTCAAGTAGCATCGAGCGGCGTTGTCCGTGCCAGCTCAAGCTCGGTGCAGGTGGCCCGTCGTTAAACTGCGAGATTTCCTCGTTGCTGGCGTCGATGAATGCACAAGCGTTAGATACCCGCAGGGTATTGTTATGCAACATCCTGTGGGTAGTGTAGACAAACAATAAATGCCTTCGATCGAGACCTAGTTAACTCTTCGGGTGTCGTGGACCAACCAACAAGGGTATATTCGGAACAGCACAAGAGAGCACGAACAAGGTTATAACGTGAGCTAAGCCGGCGGCATCCGCAGGCTTAGCTGATTAATTACAGTTTGTTCCCATGGGGGTTGGACGAGCATGTGATATCATCAGAATTACTCAGGCATCCTGCAGTTTAATGTGTTGTGGAAGAAGATACGCATACTCCGTGATTTCCGTCGCACACCACTAGCAGACATTAGCACGTATGCTTATAACGTAACTTAGACCTTCCGCGAGAAATTAAACGTCCCTGGAGATGGCAATCGGTAGATCTAAAGACAACACACACATAAGATATCTTCTCCTGAAACGTCAATATTACTTTATTACTTAACATAGTGCAGATGCTGGTGATGCGTAGTGGCAAAACACGGCATGTTGACTCCGACAGCGATAATGTGCTTACCAAACCAACAGTCGTGTCTCATTTTCCTCAGTACGAGAAAGAAGAATTCCACATGGAATAGGCGCTCAGAATACACGACCTTAGTTTACCCGCGACACATCAAATTTGACATGGACACGTGGTGACTGCATGGCCGCCTGGGTCTGTGCCGTTGTTGTAGCGTGGTTTGAATGGAGACGTGTGCAGATTGTCCCGAATTAATAATGGTCGAATAATAGTCTACACGTGCGGCAACAGAATTAGACTTGTTGTCTTCGGATTATTGTTCACAGTGGTTCATGGGTGTAAGTGTAATGACATGCACTGGATTGACCCCATACGTAGAGTGACACTGAGACAACCCGATGTAATGACATGCCCTAGAGTGACCCCATATACGTAGAGTGACACTGAAACAACCCGATGTAATGACATGCCCTGGAGTGACCCCATACGTAGAGTGACACTTAGACAATCCGATGTAATGACATGCCCTAGAGTGACCCCATACGTAGAGTGACACTTAGACAACCCGATGTAATGACATGCCCTAGAGTGACCCCATACGTAGAGTGACACTGCGACAACCCGATGGTAACAAAACTCCAGAAGAGTGATAACCCAGTAAGGTGGTTATCTATTTTTTATCGTCATTGCTATGGTAAGTTGTTGACTTTGGCAGGCTTCTCTGTTATTCACCGTTGGTCTTGTGCCATTGGTTTGAATCATAGCAGATCACAGATAGGTAACAAAACCCCGATTTTATAGTCAAATGTCACTATTAAATTGTTCCCGTTTTCACCTCAGCCACTCAGTGATCAGACTAGGAATTATTTTCACGTTGGTGGCCATGTTGACGGTGGTGGATGTGCAGCGTTTAGAAGTCGTGCATTTAAAGGCAGCTCAAGTTTGAACGAGAATTCAGAAGAGGACGTCAATAGTTTATATACTCAGATAAATGAAAATAATGACCCATCATTCATTTACAAATATAGCATTTCTCGTTCGTGACAATTATTCTTTACAAACGTTACACACAGGACCTTCGTCTTCGCCTGAACTTGAGCATTACAGTTTTGACAGGACAGAAGACGAGGTGGGTCAGACGGAGAGCTTGGCTCTTGGTACGAAAAAGTGAATGCCCAAAGCCATTTGTCAACAGGAATACCGACACTACAGAGTGGATTGTGAGCAGACATTTTTGACGGCGGCGTGGGGCCACAAAAGGGTATCAGTGATAACTTCCAGTAACACGAAGCGCCTCTTGCTGAGATAACAGCAAGAAAACGAAAATATGTTTACGGTGGAACATCTTTTGACAATCCTAGTGGAGAATGTGGGAAGGAGTATTGTATTATAAGTATTGTATTATAAGTATTGTATTATAAGTATTGTATTATACGTATTGTATTATAAGTATTGTATTATAAGTATTGTATTATAAGTCAATTGCACTGATAACGTTCATAGGACACGACATTTTATACATGTTCTAGGTCTCTAATTCGTTCTGTTTAGCTTACTCGGTGTAGTATATTATATTAACTGACCAGTCTCTGTCCTTACCAGAATCTGGTCAGGCCTCATTCAACTCGTCCGTCTTTTTCAGACCATCATTCCAAGCCGACCTTCTGTGCTGGCAATGAGGGTGGTCACTGCTTGGGTGCATGTCTTCGTGAGTGGTTCTTTTACGCCCCCAATTAACGAGAAGGAGCCGACATTAACGCGGTCATCCGAGCTCCAGTGTTGAAAGACACACTAAACGCTCCCTGGTTGATCCAGGTCTTGAACCCAGAACTCTGGCATGTAATATGGACGTGTTTACATCGTCTCTCTGATTGAAAGGAACCAACTGGTGTTTGCGGCATACGTGGCTACCACATGAATTACATTTTCGGCAAATTTTAAACGCTTAGTGATGAAACCGTATTCTCCAGACTTCTGAACTGTCCTTTTTACCATATGTCGGTATACTGGGTGTAGATCTGATCATCATCACTGCCCCAGCAATTATGTAAATTTTAACACTATAGATAACGCGTTTACCCACAAATGTCAACTTCGCTTAAATCGACTGATCCGTGATCCATATGGTGGTGTTGTACCCAGCTTGTGAAATTTATCTGAGTGGCACCTATACTATTACCTCGACCACACACGCCGCGTGTATTGTTCGCTGACAAACGGGGTCGGATCTGCTCTGTCGCCTACCGCGTGGTCGCGGGTGTATCAGGTGCAAACGGCATGGGAACAGTTCACACCTTCGGTATACGATACAGAGACACAGAGACGTTGCATGCGCTGTCTCCCATCCAGAACTAACGCGACTAGGGGTATAGATCAAGTCATGGTGATATCCGTTTGGACCAAAAAATGACAACTGCATCGCAAGTGATGAAGTTGGACGACAATCAACGATAGTAATCAAAGATGGCCGACTTGATGGATGCGTTGGGTAATTACTGATTGAAAATTGCAGCGCATACTGTATGGTAACTGTGTGTGCAACGCGTGAAATACCCTGGGAATTGAGCTAATTGAAATATAACGAATTCAGCGACAAATGGCGCAACAACATCGGTCCGAGCCAATACAAAAGATTAATCACACGAACAGAACTATACTATTAGCACCGCGAATCTAGTTAAAATATTCATATACCTGTCCCATGCACAATGGCTCATTTTATGTGGTCTGTTGATTCGGTGACGGCGTTGGTGGTGTTCGTGGTGCTCGTGGTGTTGGCTCTTCCGATAGGGCATGGTGGTGGTGTTACTGGAGATAGTGGTGGTGTTGGTTCTTGCAATAGTGTTGGCGGTGTTGCTTGCGATAGTGGTTGTGTTGTGGCTTGCGACAGTAGTGGTGGCGGTGGCAGCACACGCACGCACGCACGCACGCACGCACGCACGCACGCACGCACGCACGCACGCACACACACACACACACACACACACACACACACACACATATCGTATATTTATAAAGTATTATTGCTACAATGATGTGCGTACATACAACTAGGTTGTAGTAATGAAACGCGCTTTGGACAATAGGCATATGTCAAAACAAAATTGCAATATGACTTAATTGACGTTAGTAGACTATTTGAAACTATATATGTTGTTAGTGAGATAATGCATAATGCAACGTAAGACTGAGCGGATGTCGTGGCGTTTTTCGGTGGAATCGTTTGATCTGCAATTACCCAAAGCGTCAGTCTGGCCACTGACGGGAAAGTGAGTTGTGGCCCGCTCCGTCCTCCCAGTGTTCATCACCAAGCCGTCGATATCGATCGCGACTCTAAAGCCACATGTGGTGGCCGCGTAATTTCGCCGTAACCGTCATCGTTCATGTTTGTACCTGGTCCGTTTAGACAGTTACATGACGGGTGAATGAGCTTCGCCTGGCCAGAGGCTGTCGTCCGTAATTATCGGCAATTTTTAAACGGTGTTTCAGAGATCAGGCAGTTGGTTCACTGAAATTCTGACATCGGTGTGCCTGAGTTCGAATACACACAGCCACATCATTGTGTGAAAAATCCCAGTAGACCGTCAGTGTTTTCGTTTTATTCGTGTAAATTGCTCAGCACTTAGCTCTCGAACGCGTTACGCAATATTAAGTGCAAAGACAGCAAACAAAGACATCAGCCACGGCTAAGAATGTCGCTGCCTTACACTGACGTAACAACGTGGATATTAATTAGAACTGGCAAAACTGGTCAGATTCTTAACAGCCAAGCTACAATTCCAGAGTTGGCGTGGTGTCGAATGCAGGGACACTTTAATCATGCTGTATCAAATTGTCAGTGTAACACCGGTCGTTAATAGGATCTAATTACGTGGGCGGTTTTGCCCAACAATTGATCGCGGATCGCACGATATATATTGGATTACTCCGGAATGTATAAGGAAACAGCTATAAATGGCTGGCACACGCATTGCACGCAGAGGCATACGCGGAGTCACGTGGACGCAAACAATTCTACAAAACAAATAATTACAGCTTATGAATCATGGAGCGTTATTTTAACATGATTGAAATCCACAGAAACATGTCAAATATGGCACGTGCAGCCAGATGTTGTTTTAATTCAATACGTACGCACGCACATCTCTATCTCATGCCCCCTTGTTCTACTGTCGTATTTGGGTATGAAGACAACAATTTAATATATGAATATGTTCATGACTACTGAAACACCACTGACGACTTTGTCCACACGATAGGTATGGCTGTTTGCGATGGGTGGTGTACTTGTAAACATAGCAAAAAGAATCGGATCACCTCGTAATCATTTTCAAACATTCTCTAGAGTTTTCATCATTAACTCGTTGGACTTTTTCGTGTAGCTATCTCTCCCCCCCCCCAGTAAATACCATGGCAGCAGCCATTTTGAATTCTACTTTCATGATAATTATCAATAACTATGTATACTACTGTCAACAACAAACTTGGATAATTCAGGATCATAAATAAATCATGTACAAGTGACCTGTCCTAATCTAGTTAGACAACTATTACGCAGTATAATTCCTGTGATATAATCGCTAATGGCATGGGTCATTACGTCCCTTTGAAACGGCCCAGCGTCGTCAGATTCAGGGCGACGCGGTACTAGGTGTCCCGCCAGTACACACAAAAACAAGACTGCCAGTCAGTGTTCTGGTACGTAATCCAGTAATGGAAGAGTTATAACAGATTAACATGGAACTAAATACAAACTGACAAGAGAGCTTTACGGTTCAGCTGTTCAGTACCAATACTCTGTCAACAGTCCACGAGGGATAGTATTTCATTTACTGACGCGTCCGTGGATAGCTTGATAACCTCACGTCAAATGTCGTGAATCTCGGGTGACACAAACGGCAACGTCTACCGGGCGCCGCGACGCTAGACCGGTCACAAATTGGTCTTCCGTGCCCAGGGGCTGATTAATAGGTTTATGGAGGGTGTGTCCCGCTAGTGAATGGTCGCACTTCAGACGACGACGTTGACTCGACGTCGATCTCAGAGCGGCATTGTCGGACTCTGACATTTACGTAGGATTATTATTGAAGGCGTCGGGTTTAACGAACTCGTCAATCACCGCGCGCATACAGAGATTACGTGTGAATTATGACCGATAGATTCAATGCGTTTATCAGTTGTGCAGCTACAAAATACTCGATACAAATTACTGTCAGCCGGTGTCATACATGTACGTGTATTGCGTGTTCCTGTAATACCCGTGTATCGGACCGAAAGGCAACGTTATAGTGTCAGACACGCCTATCTAGCCACGTAAAGGACTTTCACACCGGACGTACTTGTCATGGGGCGTTTGACCACACACTTTAAGCGGAACTGCAGTTACAGTAAAATTAGACAGTCGATTTGCATCGCCTTGTGTGGTTGTGCATGAGTACATGAGTCACGCGTTCGGTTCACCATGATAGACATGATAAATTACAGTTACTTAATATAATAATTATGTAGTATTACAAGGGGTCACTGCCATCTAAGCCAAGGTTCCGCTGTATATATATATATATATATATATATATATACATATATATATATATATATATATATATATATATATATATATATATATATATATATATATATATATATATATATATCTGGGTATATCTCTCTCACGATCTGGCAAAAGATTAGTATTTTTTATCCTAGCCACTATCAACATGTTTAAATCTATCCCGCATTCCGCGATGTGCGCCACATTCGCATCGGATTCCCTTGATTTCCTGTTTCGAGAAAGTCAACACGGCAGATGTTCCCCGGTAATTGAAACCAACTCGAATATTTAGGTTTTTGTGTCAAACATAAAAATCAGCTTTTCGGGTGCAAGAAATGACCGACAGAGGAGCCCGGTCTCGCATCGTTGGCACTGCGAATCAAACTCTCCCGCTCTTTAGTTACCAGAGCGTGTACTGGTTGCAGCAGCTGCACAGCAGTTACGGGCAATCGCCGGCCTTATCAAGCCGCCTTTCTCCACATGGGATGTGACCGTCAACTCTGCCCAAGGGATGCGGCCTCGGCCGACGGGGAGAACACCGCCCAGCCGTCCCAGCCGGTTAATTATCCGTCCTATACTCGTACCAGATGTCGTTCAGGGACGAAGTATGTCTGGTTCCATTACACTGCTACCCGGCCATTAATTAGTGGCTCTAGCCGCCTCACTGACTTCACATTGTATATTGCTTCGCCGCGGTGATCTGATGCAAAAATCGCCGGAAGCTCTCACTTGTAATCAACCCAGAACAACAATGGAGTGCTACTATTACACTCAATGCTCGTTTGCTTGGGATTTCGCCAACCTGTGTCACTATGATGATACTATAATAATTGATATTCTACACGATTCCTGCAGACTCTTGTTTCCGGTCCCAAGCTGCTATAACTGTTTTTTTTTTCCGAAGCATTACAATGTAGTTCTGTGACGTGGCGACAGGAGCCACTAACCAGAAGAAGAACAAAGAAGCGCACCACCATAAATATCACACAAAGCCATCAACGGTGATTTATCCTTGCCCGTTGGAAACCTTCGCTATACCACCCACCGTCAGTCACTGCATCTCCGTAGCAAAGCCTTCAATACCATCCGCGCCACTGACGCCAGCAAGAACTGTTACGAATTTTCCTATTTTCACCGGACAGTAATAAAAAATTAGACCTCATTTCCAGGCACAATAACCAGCATCACAGAACCACAACAATACAAATGCCAATACTCAGTACTAAGCAAACAGGATTAAACAGCAAGTAATGCCAGTAATGGCACAGAATACAACACGAGGTAAGGCAAGAGGACTCCTACGTGGATACAGCAGTAAGCTGGGGGTGTTTGTTTACAAAGTCAAAAGTCACGACATTCGTGAAGTAGACGTCAATCATCATTCACCGCTAACAATTCTGTTTTATTAGGAAATTCCAACTCCCCAAATATGCAAGGCTGTCAGAACGACTTGACTCCACTTGACGTGAAACGGTTTAGGGTTCAGCCTCCTGTTACGTTTCCCATTGGCGACCATGTTAACGTTTTGCACGATTATAAGAAAACGGGACCATCAAAAATTCTTAAACTTCTTACTTGCTATTGCTATCAGCTCATTGACACGCTGATCGAGTTTAGTCAAGTCTCGTACTTGTAACTCATTTAAAATGCCTGAACGTGCCATACCCGTCAATTTTTACCAATTTCTGCATGAATTACTACGCACACATGCCTTGTTGCGAAAAAATTGCCAAAAATCCTTCCGCCTATTGAAATCATCTAAAAGTCCACAGTTACATTGCCAACATGTTCTACCAGCAAACTTGCCAATGTTCCTGGCTCAAATACAGTTATGTCAGATGATATGATTTTTTTTAAATAACACATATCCAAAATTACTGTGCCTTACATTCGTCTGTAACACACCAGGAAGTCTAACTGTGGCATGATCCCTTTACATTTACAGCCGCAACTTCAAAAATCGCTCTCTGGTGACACGTCAATCTGCCGGTTCAAGTTCCATTCCCGCACAGGCGATCCTATTTACTGCCAATTGCAATGTTGAACGACATCCCGGCCTAGAGCCTAATCCCAGAAGACCATGGCCTGTCTGGAAGCACAACAGACCGCGATGGATCGATTACATTCGGCGGGATTTGTTGAAGCGTTTGGCAAGACAACCCACCAGGCTCTAGTCAGCGATGCCCACGGCTTAGTGGCCGGGCTGAAGCCATCCCATCGGGTGTCCACGACACCCCACAAGAGTTAATCGACTCACAACAGGGCCATAGGAAGTAATAATCTACAAAATGAGATGTTCCACCGAACACCAATTCAACGTATGTGGGAAAATTAAGCCAAACTGTAATCAATACGCGAAAGTGCTTAGTTCGTACATACAGCCGAGGAACTCATACAATGGGAACTGAACAAAACTGTGAAAACGTCAACAAAACGACCTAATCTCAATCTTCTCCGTGCGGTCACTCTAAGTATGTGCTGCTGAACCCTCTTTACGTGGACATGACTGTAATGACCATAGGCGCAAAGTGCGCCGACCGCCGTTAACTGCCAGGTGGAAATATAAGCCTAACCATACAGAGACGAGATCCAGATCTCACGGGGAGTTAGCAGATGTACACATTTACACCGCGGATTTGCATTATTATTGTTATCTTCATTTCCGCTTTCTGTTTTTCACGGTGAATAAGCGTGCAACTTATCGTGATCCGGTACCAATCTCACTTATCAGGTTCCTCGTTATCGGACACCCCAAGAGTAGCAAGGGAAAACTGACAGTGACATCCCCCTTGACCAAACTCGGAACGCCCCAGGGACACGTTGACGTGGCGCAGGGACACGTTGACGTGCCGCAGTGCATTTCGTTCTAAGAAAACCGACGTTATTTGTAGAAGTGTCAAATCTTTGAAATCGCAGTAATGAGCCGTATCTTGCGTCGGTATAGGCAGGCAACGCTGCCGACATGCTCGTTTCGGCTAATCTATACACAATGAGCCTCTTTTCACACTAACATAAGGTCATTCAAAATACACCCACTATTCAAGGGGTGCCTTCTCACGAGAGGTGGGTTCTAATTCCGACGTATAGCATATTATATACCCTTTCGCAAGCACGCTGATCGCGGCGATAGTTACGCCGCCGATAAGAGGGACAATTATTACGATCGGCACCATCAGACATAGGTTCTTGCATGCATGCGTTACCTGACATTGCTGGTCTGTATTTAAAAATGTTCTACACTCGCGTAGGCAGTTATTACACGTGATACAATCTCACCAGAAAATTTAATGACCATGTAGCCACGATGCGTTATCGCAACTGATGGCTTCGGTAGATGTGTTTTATCAGATCTTTAATATCACGAGCACGAGCCGTACGTGTATCAATCATGGAATGGGAGGGAGACGACGATGTCGAAGCCCAAGCGGGACTCGACAAAACTTATATTTGCCACAACTTGCTCAGCAAATATGGAGCACAACAACAGAAGCGTATTAGGCTCGTCGTGTTGCTAAAGAACACGAATTTGCGTTGCTCTTGATCTCCGTCCCAATATCACACCCCTTGCTAGACCCATTCCAGATCTGTTCAGCTCCCATCAGTTACCAAACGAATACACTTGTTCAGATTCTTATCCCGTACCATAGCCAACTGGAACAATCTATAGTCTGACGCAGCTACAATTAAACTACAGAAGCAATACAACAGACTCAACATCAGAAAGTACTTCTTCTCGCAGTGAGTCACAGACGACTGGAATAGACTACCCCAGGCAGCAGTAGATGCAGAAACAGTTGACCAATTCAAAGAAATAGTTGACCAATTCAAAGAAATAGTTGACCCAATGTTCAGTAATAGAGGGGGCTCTACAAATATCTCATAAAGATACCTGCCCCAAATCCTAATTTACGGTGAGTTTACAGCGGTGAGTTTGGAGAACGTCAGACAGAGAGACTATCCATCTTGCATAATTAACCCACAGTGCTATAATTTCCCGCTATCAACCCTTTCTGATTCCTACACGCAGTGTCGCGTGTCAAGTCTCGCAGGGGGGGGGGGTGAAAATGGGGACAAAGCCTAGTCACCCATTGGTTTACCATGCTACCACGTAGGAAAATAATAAACCAAAGAGGAATTGGTCCAATTACCCTTTAATATTATTTTCTTTTCTATTACTCTCACATAATCGCCTTTCTTGTATAGCATGCGCACGCACGCACGCACGCACGCACGCACGCACGCACGCACGCACGCACACCGAGTTAATGCGCATTTCAGTGAGGGAAAACACGTAATCACGGTAATGGGAAGAACTGTAGTAATGTAGACGTATACACTGGCTTAATAAAGAAATACGCCCTTACCTCTGCTGGCTCCGAAGTTGACGTTGAAAACGAACACGCATGCCATCAATAGCCAGCCGACTAGCGAACGTACGAAGATCATTCTTCACCAAATCTGCTGCGTCCCGACCATAATCCTACATGTCAGGCGCGCGTGTATGTACACCAACTCGACTTCAAACGGTCGTCGTACCGCGTACAATCCGGTACGCGACAAAATAGCGAATGTAATCGCTGATTACGCTGTAGTTACATCGCCGAATAGAGCTAAGACTGCGCGAAGATTCGGTCAGCGGCAGCCGAAGCGCTCGGCGAACGACCGACCTACAACCCGCGCGACTGTAGTTACATCCAGTGTCGGCGCGGTCTATCAGCAACAGTGACACGTTCGATCCTCCGGTGGCGTCAAAACCACTTGTGAGCTGAGACAACAAAGATGTATCGGCGGCCCCAGAGGGCGAGTTCAGTAGATGCTTATAGGGACAGATCCGCCGTCCAGACAGCACGCTCCTTCCGCGCCGATCGATGCGTCCTACTACCGCGGACACTCACTGGTACAAGGCCCGAGCGCGACGTTGAAAGGCAAGCCAATAGCGGGCACGAGAACAGCCACAAAGACCAGTAAAATTGCCGCTGCAGCAAGCGGTGGCCGATAGCCCGGCGAGGCGACTCTGGTAACTGCCACTGAGAACGACAATGGTTGCTCTGCCGAGCGTTGTACTAATATAAACACTTAAATCTGCGTTATTGTGCACGGTCTACGACGACGCCTGGAGCAGACGCGGGCACTTTCGGCAAGTCCTGTGTACACACGATTTACATACCATTGCATTCGGTCAGTTTCAAGTGCTTTGCCACCCGTCAGACTATTACGTCTCGTATCGTACGTAGCTGTGCAAGCGCTTATTAATCTAGAGGGTTCACACAGAGGCTGGATACGGTTTGTCACACGCACGCACGCACGTAATATATATATATATATATATATATATATATATATATATCGGCAGCTAGTCCTTGGGACTGTTCAAAATGCTTTACACTTCATCCTCTGGCAGAACTGTTCATTCCAACACCATCTCGACTTTTCTGGGAAGCATTCAGTCACGTTGCAATGACTGCGCGAAAACTATTTCGTTCATCATAACATTATATTTATTAGTTTTTGTACAAATAAGAATGCACAAACAATCGTTGGAAATAAAATACTTAACAAGCTACACTGTATGATCATGCAATGTTATCATATTCAATTTCACATACAAACCCGGGTCAACGTGGCGAATTATAATTACTTGGTTTAACTGTAATGTTATAATGAAATAATACTGAAACATGTATACAACTTACATGAAGTAATATCTTCGGAGATAATTTGTGGAAACACCCCTCACCCCCCCCCCCCACATACTTGTGGGTGCAGAAGTGTTGACCGCATTTTTCTACTGGACTTGTGCAACCAGAACAAGATGCATTGGATATCTAGCAGCTTGACCGATTTACCAGAACTGAATCAGAACGACCGTCAACACAAAAATTAAGACCCCTCACGGGAATCAACGCTGATGAGACTTGTCGCCAGGACATGCCGATCGAATGGAAACCGTCGGATGCCAAACGACCATCTTGTATGACGAGGTATCGTCAGGCCATATAACTTGTATGACGAGGTATCGTCAGGCCATATAACTTGTGATGGTCCACGAAAGTGAAACAAAGACTGGACGGTGACGACGTCAAGAAGTGTCGGGTCCACGGTACGTAAGTGGTCGCATAGACTAACTCAAGAGGCAACTAGAGACGGTCCGACGGCTTTCAAAGTAGCCAACCCTTCGCAAACAGAATACAGTACTCAATGGCTGTCTTTCGCCATTGGCTCCACTAAAACAACGAACGCAACAACGTTGCCACTAATATCGACACAGTATAAATTAATTGGGCAGACATTATACCACACAGCAGAACAATTATAGTTATACCGTTCTTCCCACTAGACGTGGGTGAACGCAACTGCTGCCGCGTTTATACAATTTTTAAAATATCGGAAGTGATTCACCTGCCAATTTATGCTATTTTTGGCCCAACTGCACATTATGCGCGCAGTGATAACTCTCACGCTCGGTAATTAGAATGGGTACAAAAATTCCACGTGAAAAAACGGAGGCATGCAAGTTATTTCTATTTAACCCATACTTACTTCTTTATTTGCCCCGACGCCAGTCAGTTTATTGGTTTATTGGTGTCAGCGCAACGTCCAAGTAGAAAAGATTGTAAAATAATTACACAAATTAAGTTAAATAAAAAGGTGATTATTGAAAAAATCATATGAGTAATCATTAAATCTTTTGATTGCAATAAAGAATTGAAATGTCTTATTACCCGTTACACAAGTTAAATTGTATTTTACACGTATTACAATGTCATGAAGAAACGTTTTTCTTTTAATCACAACTATTGAGATTTATTTACACAACGTTTCGGCTGCCGTTGGTAACCTTCATATGTAAGTCGCCGAAACGTTGAGTAAGCAAATCTCAATAGTTGTGATTAAAATGTGATTTCTTCACGATTCGCTGAATAAAAAAAACATATTAAAGAAACTTCTGACTAGTTAGAAGTCTTTTCTTTTAGCTATGTGCATTTCCTTTCAGCATTATTATATAGTGTAAAAACAATTACTTTTTTTTCCATCGTAGAGTGAATCAGAAGTGTGTGCCCTAAGTGTACATCAGTTACATCCAATGACGAGCTTCAACAACAGTAGTGCCATCTACCGGTTAGTCATGCGAAACTTTCCAAACTGCACACGTGAACTATGTACACCGACGTCGTTGAGCACAAGTCTAGGTCGAAATGTTTCAATCTAGATAATATTTCTGGGTGTGCAACAGATGCTGACTTGCTTAGGATTCCGTGGTCTTTTGTATTTATTGTGCGATTTGATAAATCGGTTTAGGGACGCATCTGCAGATTCAAAATAAATCAAAACAGTTGCCCCACCTAGCGGATAAAAAAAACAATTTTATAGAATGATACGTGACTGGTGTGGCGCCATAAACCACTTCACGACTGCCACAACTTACATTAAATTTGATGTGCAGATTCTGCACATTTTAATTTCATTTGGGAATCTCCTATTTTTAAAGAAATATCTCAGGTTCAATTACACACAATTGTGGATAGTGTTTGTATTGAAATTGTTACTATAAACACAATAATGTTTGTTTTTGTTTGAAACTATGTTACATAGTCAATTGCCTGTTATAATGACGTAACAAGTCGTAAACAACAATGACGTTGCCCAGCCAACTATTTCTTTACACCACTCCGCAACTGTGGCAGTGGTGAAATGCTAAGCGGCGCCACTGTCGGGGAGTGTGACGTGACAACTGTGTGATACGCGATCAGCTCGAATTGGTTTTATGGTCCACCGTGAGGCGCCACTTAGATTGAAATAGCTCAAATCGGAACAAAATAAACCAATGGTACCTAAGATAAGGCCCAGCCCATCGAGTTGTTTTTAATGGGAAACGTGTATTCCGGTGCCGTTGGAACAACTGGAGTAGTTGCTGGTTGCTAAATAGTGAAACAAAGACACAATCCCATCTTAAAGCTGCTTTCGCAATTCAGGTTTGTTGATGACAATGAAGGTCATAACTGCAGTGTGAATAGTTAATATGCGTAGTCGGTTTAACAAGAGTTCATGCTTTTATTAAGACCATCAAAAATAGGGCAACTTGCAAACGTGGATATTCCAGAGCCGACACATGGTATTTTTTCCTGTGGCATTTTGACTGGTCCCAAAAATAATGTTTTTTTATTAATTCGTCAAACTAAATAACAAATAATCTAATTTGTCCTACTGGATACTAGACAGTACAAGAGAGGTATCTTTAGCAAAATGATCCTAAATCGGGATGAGCAAAAAAGAGCAGAAGCAGCTTTAAGACACGAAGAGGGGATAAATCGAATGGCTGATAGCTTTCCAGGCAAAAGAAAACATTTTGTTGGGATGAGGGTTTAATTGGTTAAAACATCCGAGATGTGCAGTTAACACTGAAACTGGCTCCAAAACCCAACAAATATAAATGGGTCGGATGTTTCCCATGAAATCACTACTTTGATGTCTTTTACAAAACAATTTTGCAAAGGTAATTACACTGCTTAGTTAGGCTTTACAATCAAGTTATTAAACTGTATTCTTTCCTAATTCACACCCATTCCAAGGAGCCAGTCTTAAATCAGAAATAACATAAAAAAACAAGGAATGCAAGGACTACAACAATGGCATCGAATTCTGTGATGAAGTTAATAACATCCTTGGGCATTGGCCCTCAGTCACTCCATCGGTAATATTGGAGTCGATGAATCACTCTCGTCGTACTGATCCCAATGCACCATGTAGTTAGACCCTAAACATATTTTACCTGGGTTATTAAACCATGATATGTACTTTCTGCTGCAACACCTCTCCTGGAGTTTAGAACAGTTTCCCTGTTTATATCAGCATCCTAATCACCAACATGTATTCTCCATTGGGAAATGTTAAATTACTACAAAGGGCAAACCCTACAACCACATGTAACAGCACTGTACATGTGACCTGTTTAATTTGGGAAACCTATGGGCTGAACACTGAGAAGGAAAATTAGATAAGGCTTGAATGGTCTGACTGTGGTTTCATGGTATGTTACAGTAACTTAGTATTTGATGCAAATGCTTGATTATATTGTTCTTGTTCACAATGTTTTGTTTTCAATAACAGAGTTGCTGTTACCAGATTCAGGGTGACATACTAATAGCAGACAAATACGATTTTAATAGTAAATTTAAGGGTCAAAGTTTAACAGTATCAAGCCAATAATTCCAACAATAAAAAAGTCAATTCCAATTCAAACTAGGTTTCGAAAGTCAATTCCAAAATTGAGGGTCAGTTCCAACTGACCCCATGCCTGCACCGAATTATATCAAAACAATGCTAGGTCCTGCTTCACAGTTTCAACTAAATGCATAGTCATAGGGGAAGTGTAGTTTCATGTTCAAATACAACACAATAAAAAAAAATTTCATAAACAAAAATACCAGGTTGATAGACCTGTAAACCAATAAAAATAAAGCGCCTCATGTGGACATTATGAGACTGAAACGGGCCTTGAGATGACGAACCAAAACACCACACTTTAGTTTACATCCTTTTATTAGGACACAACAACAGTAAAAACAGTCCTTCACCAGTGTTGGCTAACTGTTCCAACTGATCATCCATGCTGCTTCAGGTGTGTATAGCAGCTACCCGCTGAAGTAACAACGTCTGTACAAAAGTTCTTGTTGCACTCTTCATATTAACAAACTCCTGAAACACAAACACACTCCGGTGAATCAACTCATACTGGCTGCTATAACACATACAGTAGGACTTTATTTATAATCCAACAGCTTAACCGTGAAATTGGATGTTCTGATGTCACCACAGAGACAAAAAACAGTAGTTGGCATATAGAGAGGGCATCGAACCAACTGATCAGGGATACATAACGCGATATGGTTACATACTGTACCATTGTACATTCAACAGTATCTGACACTATTCACTTATTCATCAGCGCTACTGCCGATCTGACAGGCTGAAACTACAACTTTTGTTGGAGAACTGTTTACCAGATGACGCTAGCTACTACGGGGCGACCACAAGATGTTGTCTGTCCCATGGAGTGAACATTCCCACCACATCTTCATTGGAAGACTATGGCACCAGTATTTATGCATGCCTGCACAAGGAATGTGCAGTTTGAGTTGACTTTTAAATCAGAAGACGGGCTCAATGGTAATGATATACAGCTGATGACCCCTGGACAGGGTTGGCAGGTTTATGGCAGGATGGTTTTTACCGGTAAAAACTGCAGGCAGTAAGGCAGTTTAAGGCATAGAAAATGCCTTAAACATATTTCATAAAAAAACCAATAAAAGTATTATATTAAACATGCCCTAAAGTATGACATAAGTATTAATAATTCCCTTCTCAATTGTTACATATGTGCTAGAGATGTAAGAAACAGGTTTAAGGCAGTTTAGGGCATAGAAAGGCCATTTAGCCATTAAAAGCATGTCCTATACCTAAGTATAACAGAAGTATAGTTTTTGTAGTTCCCTTCTCAATTATTAAGCCTGCTAGAGGTGTGAGATACAGGCATGAGGCAGTTTACTTGCCTATTATTTCTAGTAGAGGTGTGGTATTGAAGTCTACTAAAGTTGGTTGCAAATAAACTCAATTGCTTTACACCTGCTAGAGGTGTGGTATTGAAGTCTACTAAGGTTGGTTGAAAATAAACTCAAGGTGTTACAAATGATCCAAAGGTGTTGTTTTCAAGTACTATATAAAGCTTCCCCTGCACACTAATAATCAAACATTTCATTTTGTGTAGAAACCTGATACATTCCTTACAAAAGAGTAGCTGCTGGTGACTTGTGTATAGCAATAATTCATTTTGTTTTGCAATCATGGCCAACAAAGGTGGTAGACCCCAAGATGGTGTTTGGGAACATTTTGTAAGAGTGACAAAGGATGGCAAATTGTGAATACTGATTAGTCAAATTGTCTCAAAATTGTTACCGCGTGCTGCGTGGAATCAAGGACTTGGACTGGTAAAATGTGAAGACCGATTAGTCAATAGCTGGAATGTATAATATATATGTCAATAAACTTCCTGTCATTTTTGTAAAAAAATCATGAAATAAAACTAAGTTTAAGATTTATTTTTGTTTGTAGTTTGATTTAATATATACAATGTACATGTGTTTTATAATAACAGAATCTTCAGTGTGCCTTTGGACAGGGATAGCTTTAAGGCAATTTGAGGCAGTTTTAACCACTTTAGGGCAGTTTAGGGCACATGCCGTGCCAAAAACAGGTTTAAGGCCGCCTTAAACCCAACCCTGCCCCTGGATGTTTAACAATAAAATAATACTAAACATCGTCACTGCGCCAATGGGTACAATAAATAATACAAAAGAAAGCTTACCCAAATGACTGCAGTGTTCACCATCCCTCTCCAACAGCACCACCTGGCTTCACTGACTGGAATACGCCAACGTCTCGCATTCGCTCAAAATCCTTCTGCACATCCAAGTTCCTGATATACAAATGAAATTCACAGGTGAAGGTGTTTTTTATTTACAGCAACAAAAACATATTTCATATTAACCACATTACTACATATATAGGGACACCGATTTTCAGCGATCACGGAAAATGGATGGAACTCACAGATGTGATTTTAAAAATGGACTGTAACTTTTTAAATGAAAATTACATGGTACTGTTTGATGCATTTATTTGTCAGATGATTTAAATTGAAATTGTTGTCGTCCAGCTAGCTTCAATGAGTTTTCATTTACGTTGCCAATCAATGTGGAAAGTGTGCACCAAAAACCTCAGTGAATTGTCAAAATGTCTTGTTTTCATTTTCTGCGATATGATGCATTGATATGCATACAGTGTATCAATGCATTGCCAAAATACGGATGGAAACAGCTATTTATTTATACTAGTATCTATCTTTCCTCTTCTTCAGTCAATTAGTTAATCAATGGAGTTGTGAATTATCATTAGCAATGAGCGCGTTGATAATATTTGGAAGAATGTGTTTTTATAGTTTCACTGATTGGCCGTTATATCATACTATTTAGTCAATCACAGTTAAAGACACCAATTTCACCGAATCAGACCTTTTTATCGATGGCCGTCGATTCATCCAGGCGGCCACGGCCTGTACTAGTGATGCACATTACAGTACTTACTACTAATCTATGCCAATTCGGTATAAAATACTTCTTCCTTGCCAGTGACAGATTGCTGCCAAGGCAAAGTCCGCACATACAAGGGAAACCCCTAGGGCTTCATATTTGAAAACAACAGGCGATAAATCGCTCGCCTAAATATGCCAAATTAATTTAGGCGAGCGAATTTGTTAGTTTTTTTTTTACTGTGTGGTGATGCCACCATTTCCCATTTGGAGTATGTCGTTGTCGCCACGAAATTTTAATTGGTGCTTGTTGGCACTGACTTTTGTACAAAGAAATTAATGTTTATTTTATAATAAACCCCATACATTCTGATTGCAATTGGTGAAACAGTTTTGAATTGCAACATGTCACTGATTACTGTAGACCATAGCCTGGCCCTAGGCAAAGCCAGTGTACTGTGCCCGAGCTATGCCCATGGCCACGACACTGGTTTCCTGTGCGACTTCGTTTAGGCGGTTTGAAAATTGCAATTGAAATTCACAAATATGCCACATATAAGAATTAGATGTATAGTCATAACTCATAAATGCAGTTTACTAGGCAACACCAGGGCATCATATTTGAGGCGAGCGATCGTTCCTGCTCCCTATCGCAAATCAATAATCTATGGAGCGATTTATCGCTCGCATCAATTGTTAAAATCGCTCGCTGCCTGCAAGTGTTCATCTTGACAAGTAGTTTCTTGAGTATTATATTCACTAGGAAAGTCTAACCTCTTTATAACGTAGTGTTCGGGCTCCAATATTCGGAATTGGCTGCCCGCTGCACCAAGATTGCAAGAACGCCATTGAAGCTATGCGGTTTATAATAAAGTTATCAAATGAGTGGACTAATGTCGATGTGTATTATGTTTAAATGTCACATACTGTTGTATGTCGAACTGAATAAAATACGTGTATACATGTACAGTTATGGAATAATTAATTGATCAACAATATTTCGCTACGATCCGATTGACCGACTACGCTGTAATGGGAATCGAAAATAATAACCTGGATCTGAACTACCGAAAATGTATGACTTGACACGGAGTGTAAAAGTTGATTAGACATTGAAAACGATAATTTTAGGAATTGTTCCACTTCGTCTTTCAACCGCCCTGAACACATAATTTCACAATGCACATCTCCGGTACCACTTAACATTGATTTACTGTTTCATGTGCGGATGACAAATTCGTATTTTTGCGCACTAGTGTGAGTTGTGCGTTTGGCATTATGATGCAATGGAAGCATGCCATTTCACCCCAGTTGATATCGGTGTTGCCTGCTAAGCTGCATTTATGAGTTATGACTATACATCTAATTCTTATATGTGGCGTATTTTTGAATCTCAACTGCAATTTTCAAACCGCCTAAGCAAAGTCGCACACGAGACCAGTACCGCGTCGTGGCCACGGCACACACCGCCACTGGCCTTGCCTACGGCAATCGGTGATATGTTGCAATTCAAAACCGTTTCACCAATTGCAATGTATGGGGTTTACTAAAGAAAACATTAATTTGTTTGTACAAAAGTCGGCGCCAACAAGCACCAATTAAACTTTCATGAAGACGACAGAATCCGAATGGGAAATGGTGGTGCCACCACACGGTAAAAAAAAACAACTAACAAATCGCTCGCCTAATTTAATCTGGCATATTTGGGCAAGCGATTTATCACTCGCCTATTGGTTTCAAATGTGAAGCCCTGCAACACCAATATAAACTGGGGTGAAATGGCTTGCGTCCATTGCATCATAATGCCAAACACACAACTCAAACTCAGTGCGCAAAAAAATTAATTTGTCACCTGCACATGAAACAGTGAATCAATGTTAAGTGGTACCGAAGATGTGTGTCGTGAATTTATGTGTTCACAGCGGCTGAAAGATGAACTGGAACAATTACTAAAATTGTCGTTTTCAATGTTTATTCAACTTTAACACTCTGTGTCAACTCATATGCGTTTTCGGTAGCTCAGATGCAGGTTATTATTTCCGATTCAGCGTTGTCGGTCAATCAGATTGTAGCGAAGTATTGCTGATCCCTTAACTATTCCGTAACTGTACACGTATTTTATTCAGTTCAACATACAACGGTATGTGACATTGAAACATAATACACACCGACGCTAGTCCACTAATTTAATAATTTTTTTATAAACTGCGTGGCCAACGTAACTTCGATGGTGTTCTTCCTAGTGAATATAATACTCAAGAACGAACACTTGCAGGCAGCGAGCGATTTTAACAATTTACGCGAGCGATCGCTTGCCTCAAACGTGATGGATGCCCTGATAATATTGCAGATAACACGTAGACAGCTACCCTCAACACACATGATCGCATGTTAACAAAATGAATGCTATGAAACATCAAATGTCTGAAATGTTACGCTGACTGCATGAGCCAATGGTGTATCAAATTAATGTTAATAACCACAATACAATGACACGCCCTAAGGAGCTTTCGTGGTCAACACAAATCAATGTTAGGCGCCCACCAGAAACAGTGTGCAGTGACAATGATATACGGCAACAAAAACATCTCATTAACTTGGAGCCTCCCACAAACATGTATACGTCTCTATAAAAACAAGCACACCTGCATTGAACCCTTACTTGTAGAATTCAGCATATTTCCTCTTCTTTGGTTCCATGACGCCAAATTTCCACGCGGCTGTTACAGAGAGTGTGAAGATCAGCCCATACACGAACTGGCGCTGAAGTTGCGACTTGAGCAAGCCACGCAGCTGGGGTTTCGGTAGAGCCTGCATTCTGCAAAGACAACAGGACAAAGTTAGGAAATTGTGTGTGAAAGCCACTAACTATAACTGTTACAACACTACTGCAATAGTTTCATTGACTATCATGATGCATTGATAGTTTGATGTATTGCTACACCCCTCGGTTGTTAATGTTGTGAACAATAATTATTTCTTGTGAACATTTAGCTGTCATTGAAGAAGTATGTTTGTCCTACAAACAGTACAAAGTAGCCCAGTTTCCCTGGTTTGTTTGTGTGGCACGTGAAAAATCAAGAAAACCACAGAAAATAACTGCTGTCATGATACAGAACCTGCTTGTGAAAGTTAAACACAAGGCACGTTGAATAGTTGTACATTGCCATGGAAACTGCACATTGATTATCACTATAAGTCTAACAAGGTCAACGACAGCAGTACAACTGACATTGTCATGACTGTGGGCTATCCATCATGGGAAATGGTTTCAACATATACTACCTGATTTATTTCACTCAAGATTCACAAAGCCAAATGCGTCAAAGCAATTGTGATCCAATTTTTATCGGATGTTCTGCATGAGTATGAACAAAACACAAATTGTGGACACAATCTTCATTAACACAAAATCACAGCAAGAATATCGCGTACTACGAACCAACTGGTCATGCTGCCATTGGAGTCAGGCAAATGCCAGAGTCAACTTGATAGCAACTAGTACCTGCGTACGATGAATGGGGTCAACACTGACACGGCCACCATGTTCCAACAAAATCACGTCGCGTGACGAAGTGATCATTCACTGTCCTATACCGTATCCGTAGCATTACATACCAGAGCGCAGTTATTGTGTTTTACATTGGCGCCTAAAACTCTCGTATGGGATCAAAACAACCGTTATTGAAACATTCCGACATAACAACTTCGCAGCTTGACTCTAGCCTACCGTGCTTGAGAACAGTTCCTTTATACAAAAAGTGCGTATTTGATCAAAGTAAATCGTTTTATCAAACTTTACCCTGAATATACATTGTGTTAACGTTAACGGGTTTATCGTTAAAGCTATATCACCACATATTTCGAGCAAACAGACTTTAAAAATTAAGCGAAAAGAGGAGCGCTCACCTGACGTTCCACTGGTACCAGTCGACCTCTGACAACAGAAACCTCTCGACTCAAGGACGCGTGCGTGAGCTAGCCCACAATGCGCTGGGCCATCCGGTCGATTCGTGACAGGTTTGTTATACGCTAGATGTCACCAGGAGTTAGCGTAAACATGTCACGACCATAGAGTTACAAGAGGGTTCAGCCTCCTGTTACGTTTCCCATTGGCGACCATGTTAACGTTTTGCACGATTATAAGAAAACGGGACCATCACAAATTCTGAAACTTCTTACCTGCCGTTGCCATCATCTCAGTGACATGCTGATCGAGTTTAGTCAAAGTCTCCTACTTGTAACTCATTTAAAATGCATGAACGTGCCATACCCGTAAAGGTTTACCAATTTCTGCATGAATTACTACGCACCCGTGCCTTGCTGCGAAAAAATTGCCAAAAATCCTTCCGCCTATTGAAATCATCTAAAAATCCACAGTTATATTGCCAACATGTTCTACCAGCAAACTTGCCAATGTGCCTGGTTCAAATGCAGCTATGTCAGATGATATGATTTTTTGAAAATAAAACATCTAAAATTACTGTGCCCTACATTCGTGTAACACACCAGGAAGTCTAACTGAGGCATGATCCCAAGAGCGATAAGCCAGCTCACTGCAGTGAAGCGAGCGTGGACCACTGGCCGATATTTCATTGCACGGCAGAAACAGTTGCATCCACTGCATGACACATAGGATAGTACTGTTTATAATGTGAACATAGCATGTCACAAATAGTTGTCTAACATATGTAAGTAAGTAAGTAAGTAAGTAAGTAAGTAAGTAAGTAAGTAAGTAAGTAAGTAAGTAAGTAAGTAAGTAAGTAAGTTAATTTATTTCCTCCTCACCATCATCATGTACAATATAAGGCAAACAAAAGCAGTGGAGATGAGGTGGCTACCAGAGAAGTATAAACTTATCGGGCTAATAGCCAGCCAGTTTCGATCATGTTTAGTGGTGCTACTGTTATAGTTAATATGTTATGATATTTAATATACAAAGTGCATGGATATATTGTACACGTAATAAGGTATTAGATATATATATATATATATATATATATATATATATATATATATATATATATATATATATATATATATATATATATATATATATATATATAGCTATATACTAATAATCTCTTATTAGTACTGTATATCTATAGATATATGATGAAAACTGGGTGCTGTACAGTATAAACAGTGGGCCTCCAGTGGGTTCTTGCCGTGCAGCAGCATGAATGTCACTGGTCCATGCCGGCATCACTTTATCATGTGTCAACTGATAAGAACTCAGCGGTCTTGTTTTACTAACGGGTGTTCTATTTATGTCTATGGTCACGACTCGCAATCACTAGTGTATGGTTTTGTTAGTTTCTTATCGGTTGTACGACGTATGGTGCGTCAATTCTGGGAGTGTTTTGTTGATATTCCAAATTATATGGTTAGCCTTCATTCAACGCTTGATTGACGCAAGATTGTCATCCCAAACAACAACTTCCAGATAGCAAGTGGACAAGGAAGCCATAATTGACAGATATCTGATAAGGGCGGGCTACACATAGATGAGAAAATTGTTGGACTCTCGATAAGCAAATGGCTTCCTTGTCCACTTGCCATCTGGAACTTGTTGTTTGGGATGGCAATCTTGTTAAATCTTGTTAAATCTGCTAGCATTAACACAATCATTTGGCACTTTGTTCCATTCATTTATCACCCTCTGTGAGAAAGAATACTTTCTCATGTCCAACCTACACTGTTCCTTAACTAATGCTGCTTTGTATCCTCTGGTTCTAATGCCTTCTTTAAGTTTGAAGAACATATTCCTATCAACATCTTCATAACCGTTCACTATTTTAAACACTTCTACTTGGCCTCCTCTTAGTCTCCTGGTCTCTAGTGTTGTCAAACTACATTGTAATAAGCGCCTTTCATAACTAAGGTCTCTCAATTCTGGAATCATTTTAGTTGCTCGTCATTGTATTCTTTCTAGCTTGTCTATATCCTTCTTGCGATACGACCTCCATGCTTGTATACAATATTCCAAATGTGGTTTCATTATTGCTTTGTACAAGGGTAAAATTAGCTGTTTCTCCTTATACGTGATTGCTCTCTTAATTAGCCGTACAATTTAATTTCCTTTCGGAGCAGCAATCCCACATTGCTCTGAAACTTTCATGTCAAAACTAAATGTTACTCCTAAGTCCCTTTCTTGTGTGGTTCTGCCTAGTACAGCATCCCCCATTATATATTCGTCATCCAACACTTGGTCGTTATGTGAAATACGCCATGAGGAGTGTAGATACTGAAGACCGATGCTACAAGAAGTCGTGTGTTACTAAACAGGTAGGTCTTGGTATAAAGTATATATTTAGAGTGAATACATTTTGAGCCTACATGTGTACATACATGTGTACGTACTTACGTACGCATGTCTATTCGTCTATCCGTAGATTTAATGTTCTACACGTCTACTGTTTCCAGGTGTTTATCGATGCTGAGGAGGAAGCCTTGTCGACTTACCTGATCACATCATCGATGTTTCATGGTCTAATTCGGTGTGCTACTAGGCGACTAGCATACGAGTACACTGAGCGAAATGGAAAGACATGCCCATCTTCATGGCATGCCAATAAAATGGCGGGAGTTGATTGGTTGCATGGTTTCCTTAAGCGGAGAAACGATCTCGGTTTGCGGATGCCCGAGGCAACTGCTTTGTCGCGTGCTACTAGCTTCAACGTAACACATGTGTCTCAGTTCTTTGACAATTTTGAAACCATTATCTGTTGGCATATGAACCGCGCCATATATGGAACTTAGATTAAACTGGTTTGACAACCGTTCAGAAACCTCGCAAAGTGTTGACCCAAAAGAGACTGAAACAGGTTGGTCAAATAAATTCCGCTGAGCGCAGCATTCATGTCTCCCTTTGTTGCTGCATAAATTCCTACATATTTCCACGTGTAAACTTCCGCGACCACACGATAAGCGGGGCTCCAAATGGAAGTCTTGGTTTAGCCAACCTGTCTGGATAGATGAATTCTGAATTGTTCCCTAAGGTGCTAGAGCACTTCATCGAGCACATGGATGTATCTGTAACGAAACGTGGAGATATAATCATGGATAACCATGAAAGTCACATTTATGTAGAGGTGGTGAAATGTCGTGAGGAAAAAGGGTTGTCTATTGTCACGTTCCCCCAACACTGCAGTCATCGAATGCAGCCCTTAGATGTTGGAGTATATGGGCCCATTAAACGGTAAACGAAAATCACCATTTTTGATGTTGTAAAACTGAGTGGGCAAGCGTTTGGTAAAGCGTTCTCACATTGCAACATAACGTCATTATTCAAAACAACCAGCATCTATCCCATGAACAGGAATGCATTCTCCGACGATGCGTTCCTGTCTGCGGCCGTCACTGACAGATGCGTTGATGTGAATACACCTGCGACAGAACCAGCACCATCGATCAGTCAAGGATCACCAGCAGCATCTACCAGTCAAGGATTATCAGCAGCATCAACATGTAAAGCATCACCTGAGTAATCTGAGGGGCACACGCCTGAGGACCTATGGCCATACCCGAAGGCAACTCCTCGAAAAGCAATTGCAACAACATGGAGAAAAAGAAAATCGGCCATCATCACCGACACTCCCGAGAAAGAAGAGTTACTAAACAGAATAAAGGTAAACATTGTCACAAAACCAAAGAGGCCGAAGAAAACATGTCTCCCTTTCGTACAGGACAAACATGTCGACCCGGACTCGAGCAAACCAGGAACAGGTTACACAGAGGTTACACAGACATCGGCAACGGTATGCACGATTAAAGGGCATACGCGACAAGGACGTGGAAGATGACGAGCAAAATCGTGCGGACCTCCACATCCACAAAGACAAGTATGTAGTTGTGTCATACGCTTGAAAAATTACATTACATCGGCTATGTGTTGGATGGAAAGTTGAGGATAGAGACATTGAAGTTCGCTTCTTACGGAAGGCACACAAGATAGACAATGCTTTTGTAGATCCGGTTGTCGAGGACATTCATATGTGTACGGCAGTTAATGTTAAAACATACATAAGTGGCTCATATGTCCCAACCTTCCCCTACTTGAGTCACGGTAATACTGTCTGTAGACGTGCTTTTTCAACTTTATTAGATAATTTTATTAATTTACATAGATACTCGTCGATCACACCAGCGTCACTCGTGGATTCGCCTTATTTTTAGTCAACTGTTTTCTAGTCCAAGCGATGACGCCACCAATGAATTCTGGTTTTGGACTACGCCCTCGACTGCTCGCTAAGTGAAACCGTGCTGGATGTTTAATATATCCGACGCAGAGGAATTTGATATTATTAATAGCTGTGTGGAAGCAAATCAAGGGGATACCGACAAAAAGCGAGTCGCATGCCGACACAGCCAATGCGCTTTTTGAAATTCGTGGAAACACGACACATTGATAAATCACATCCATCGGTGTCCCTGTCAGAATGTGCGCCCGCCTTATATATAAATGATGCAATACGTATAGCTAGTAGCTTCACTCATATCAAGTGAAATTAGTAGGTATACCTATTAACTTACGTTAAGTTATACAATACAGTGAAAGAGCTACCGAATTGCTATCGAAATTGTAAAAACTACCTGCGATAGTCATTCCTAGTTAAAATGAATGTGTATATACCTTCATAGTTTAAAACATATTGACATCTGTCCCCCTTTTCTACACTCTCCTCTGTCATCTGTTTCATTCTCTCCTCTATCTATCCTCTATTTCTCTTTCCCTTTCTCCTCTCTAACCTTTCCTCTCTCTCCTCTCTGTTTCTCATCTACACATGGGCGTCGGGAGTGGGGGGGGGGGGGCAAGGGGGCATATGCCCCCCTGGATCTGGATGTTTGTAAAATTTAGGTCTTTTATGGCAAGTAGATTGTTTACTATTTGTGCTAAGTAGATCATCTAGTATATTTGTTAATTAGTTATATACAATTATATAATTATTGTTCACCGAAAGTAGACATTTTGGTAAATATAAACATTTCTGGTCGAAATCAGACAGCAGCATTTTTGCCCCTCTCTGGAAGTGTAAAGATTTCTGGTCGATATCAGACATAAGAACTTTTGTCCCTCTCTGGAATAAAGCCTGCGGACGCCCCTGCCTCAACAGTTTATAATATTATTATCTCCTTTCTCACCGCTCTTGCTCATCGATTTTCCACGCTCCGTGATGTGGCGCCACCGTTTGTCGCAAACACCAGGGCATGGAATCAGAGCGTATGTTCCATAGCAGTGGTTCCCAACCTTTCCCCGCGTACACCTGTGTCCTGACCTTTCAACGCTGTCAAAACCAGGCGTCGATTCGGGGAAACGTTTTGGATAAAGAAAGGCGGAGGTCTTCCTTCGTGCACAGTCGGGCACGACTTTAATTCAGAATCCTTGTTCTCAGAGATATATAGATGGAAACATCAGCAATACCCTCATGGGCACTGGAGCCACATATGTATATGATTCGCTCATGTTAGACCTTTTAAAACTTTGGCAGGGTACTAACTTCAATTGCGTCACGTGCAGTGGAGTAGCTCACGAACTTCAACACGTCCTCATGCACGCTGTCTGATAGAGGTCGCACCTTCACACTGAATGAGAATTCTGCATGGAACCGTGTGCCTATGTCCCGTTTTTTCACCCTGAAGCGCCGTTCTTAGGTAAAGAATTTGGTGATCTCATCTTTCTGCGACATCACGTTTCCCACACGGACCTCTGTGTGGAAGAGAAGATCGAGCCTCTTTGTCCGCAAAAGAGGCAGAGGAGCCTGGTATTGATGGTGTTGGACTTGATGGCGTTTACTAGTTAGACACTAACTGTTGTAACGAGGCGAACCCTTTCGTAATTTATGAATAATTTAGATGGGAAATATCTTAACTGGGAAAACTGTGGTACTGCGAGAATAGCAATTTATGGACTTGGATCACAACGTTTTCTAATAGCATTGACTGTTTGCTTGACAGGAATATGTATTGTATGAATTTGATAGTATTACAGAAATTTTCTCCTTCGTGGACCACACAAAGTGACAATATTTTTGTACCATTGCACGTAACCTTTGCTTCAGCCAACCATCCGCATACCCCCAGACAACCTCTGTCATACCCCGGGGGTACGCGTACCCAAGGTTGAGAACCTCCGTTCTATAGTGACGGAACCCGGATGTATGCCCAGATTCTGGGTGCATATACAATTTGGCTCTCACATGGGGATTTGGCTAACTCATCAAATATAAGTAAATTTTTATCAGTTTATACGATGCATTCGAATCAACGTTAAACTTCGATTAGATTGACACAACTGTCACACTCAAAAGTACAATCATGCAAAATAATTGTATAGTGTAGAATCTCGATATTGACGCTGGTTGGCTGTTGGCGATTCACGATAACGCCTACACAAAACGGAGTCGGTAACGGTCAAGCCATGTCTAAATTCTGTGATGGCGCCGTCCAAACGGCACGTAAAGGCCACCAGACATTTAGTATGCGGGAGTTGTAGCAACTGGGTAGACTTCGTCAAGTCCGGGTGTGAGGATTCTTGGGCTGAGGTTTAGGCGGATAGTTTTAGTTTTTAGTGTAGGGGATGTGCGAAGATGAAGGAACTAGAGGTGTAGATGGAACAGCTGAGGCAGCTCGTTGTGGCATTGGTGGGAAGGGAAGAGGTGGGTTGTGAAAGGGGTTCCTGTGAGGGGACAGTGGTTGATACAGTGGGGGAAGGTGATGACAATGATGCTAGGGAAAGTTCGTCTCAGCATGGGAGGAGGCTGAGAGTACATTGAAAATCTCTAGAGAGTACAGGGGGTGAAGACCAACAGTTTCTACTTTTAATTCAGGATAGATTCCTTACTCAACGTGCTAGAACCAACCAGTGGAGCGAATGTATTAGATTTAGTTTTGTATTCACCACATGAATTAGTGGACAATGTCAAACTACATGAGCCATTGGGTAACAGTGTTCAGAATCAAATACAATTTTACATCAAAGTAAAACCACAAAGTACAAATAAAAAATACAGAAACTTTCACAAAGGAAAATATAAAGATTTGAGAAAATACTTAGCAAAGCTAGATTGGAATAACATGCTGAGGAATAAAACCGCAATTGAATGTTGGAACATTCTAAAATATGAAATTGAGAGTATCATTGATAAATTTTTTTCTGTTGAAAAAACAAGGAATGCGGTCTAAAAGAAACACTTGTCAAAAGAAGCTATTAGGAAATAGCGTACAAGCAAACTGTGTGGAGGGTTTATAGGCATACCAGAAAGGATGAATACTACACAAATTACCAAAAGGCACTTAATGCAGGTACGAATAAAAGTAGACAATCTAAAAGAAGCTATGAGCAACAATTAGCATGTATCATAAAAAAAATGACAGCAAGAGCTTTTATGCATACATCAGGAGTAAACAAAACGTACAAGACAAGGTTGGACCACTAAAAGACAGTGCTGGAAATGTAATATCACAAAGTTTTTTAATGGCGGAAAAGCAAAATGGATACATCAGTTCAGTGTTTACCAGAGAGGATATTAGTTTATTACCGGTTCCAGATGCTACATTTCAGGAGGCTAAATCGTACTATTTAGGGCAGTTAATAGTAACTCCAGAAATGGCAGCTACGAAAATGAAGGCCACGAAGGACAATAAATCACCTGGAGTGGATGGAATTCCTTCAAAACTACTTATGGAAACAGTAGAAAAAATTAGTGTATCACTTGCAAGAGTGTTCAACTTGTCTTTAAAAGAGGGAGTGGTTCCTGTTGAATGGAAAAAGCAAACATCATACCATTATTTAAAAAGGGTTCGAGAAATAAGTAAGAGAATTACAGACCAGGGAGTTTACCATCATTTTTTTTTGTAAATGATTAGAAATACTATATGGTGGATTCCTTGTTAGGCACAAATTATGAAATCCACCTCAACATGGATTCCTAAAAGCGAAGGCATGCGAGGGATAACCAGTAGATATTATATACTTAGATTTTCAGAAAGCTTTAGGCAAAGTGCCACATCAAAGATTACTACTTAAATTAAAAGCCCATGGTATCGGGGATGGCATAATCGACTGGATACAAAAAATTGCTGACTGACAGAAGACAGCGTGTTGTAGTTGATCGAGAGGTTTCAAGCTGGAAATCAGTTTTTAATGGTGTACCACAAGGATCAGTATTAGGACCTTAATTATTCTTAATATATAGCAAAAACTTGGACGACAATACAACAAACAACGTACTGAAATTTGCGGATGACACAAAAGTGTTTAGAAGGGTTAACAATGATGGTGATAAACAACATTTACAAAACGATCTGGACATATTAGTGAAATGGTCTGAAAAATGGCAGATGTTGTTCAATTCTGGGAAATATAAATGCATACATACAAGACATGGGAACTTGGATGTAAAGTATAAAATGGGAGATATTGTTCTGGGTACTACTGTAAAAGAGAAGGACTTAGGAGTTACAATAAGCGCTGATATATTAAAGTTTCAGAGCAGTGTGGTATTGCAGTTTCAAAG
Source organism: Lamellibrachia columna (assembly GCA_963662155.1). Classification (NCBI taxonomy): domain Eukaryota; kingdom Metazoa; phylum Annelida; class Polychaeta; order Sabellida; family Siboglinidae; genus Lamellibrachia; species Lamellibrachia columna. The sequence continues at coordinate 44,907,497 of OY759265.1, forward strand.
GGTAATGAAATTCTTGGATTGATTATAATATACAAGAAGAAAAGGCTAATTATACCTCTGTATAAAGCAATAGTTAGGCCTCATTTAGAGTACTGTATACAAGCTTGGACACCATATCGGAAGGATAGGAGGATATAGATACGCTTGAACAAATACAGAGGAGAACAACTAATTTGATTCCAGCACTTAGAGACCTTAGTTATGAAGTACGACTGAAAGAATGTGGTTTAACAATCCTAGAGACAAGGCGGTTAAGAGGAGATCAAATTAAATATTTTTTTCACTCAAGATATTGAATGGGTATGAAAATATTGATATAAATATTTTTTTCACTCAAGAAAGATAGTAGAACTAGAGGACGTGAAGTAACATTAGTAAAGGATCCGTGTAGATTGGATATCAGGAAGTACTCGTTCTCACAGAGGACAATCAATGAATATAACAAATTATCTACAAATTGTTTAACTGCTAGCAGTGTGAATGTGTTTAAATACAAGGTTGACACATATCTCAGGAGGGCGGATTACGCATAGATTAAACATTTTGCACTCTCGATAAGCCAATGGCTTCCTTGTCCACTTGCCATCTGGGCCTTTGCGTTGGATGACAATGTTGTTGAATCTTTAGGCCAGACCCTTATCGACGAGTTCACGAAAGCGAGCGAGAGTCGGATAGGCGAAACTAGGAATCAGAGATTATGTCCCATTGTGCCGGAACCTGGATGCATACCCAAATTCTGGGTATACATCCGGGGACTTAAGTTTCATTCTAACTCATCAGCTATGATTAACATATAATAAATGTATATACAATGCATACGAAACAATAAAATAAAGTGGAATTAATATTTAATACTTTGCTCGTTCCATATAATAACTCCACCGGTTGTCACGTGTCGGCGCCACTGTCGAAGAGTGGAAGCTCGCCTCGCAAGAACAGGCCGCGCCCGATGGCATCTGTTGACTGTCCGTTAACTGGCTGTCCAGCAAGCGGCAACAACAGCACACATGAAACCAAATCAACAGATCTGAAATATAGTGAGGGGCTTTCACTTCCTGCTACACCCCCTCTATAGTGCCAACATGAATCAATCATGTCAGTGATGCCACCTGAATTCACGAAGGAAAGCGAGAGTCGGAAAAGCGAGAATATAGTTGAGTACAATTTTCTTAAAAGCACTGCGGCGGCGAGTCATGGCGATACGTTAGCTGTTTTGTCTAACTGAGATCACAAGCTGTGTAAGTCCACGACAGTTCACACATTTACCCCGTATGTGGGATCGATGACTTCCCCTGGCATATATAGACACCAGATAGAAGGGACCTACAGCTTTTCATTGCCTCATCCGAAAGACACAGGCAATTTGGGGTGAACGAAATTGCCACAGTTTCGAAATGACAACAGGTAGACTCGAAATCCGGCGATCTAGCACCGAGCTACCACTCCCCCTGGCGTCGTAATACCTACCTATCTAGGCGCGAATAACATGGAATACGAACTAACAACATCCATGCAGTCTTACCAGTGCTCTTACAGTTCTATACAAAGCTACCGCTAGTTTTACGATGTGGCCATGTGATTGTGTTTTCACCCTGCGACCTTCGTTCTTGATCTATGCTCTTGGTTACAGGCATGATTGATTATTTTCTGTTGGCTCGCTCATCACCGACGAATATACACATACGCACGCACGCACGCACGCACGCACGCACGCACGCACGCACGCACGCACGCGCGCACGCACGCACGCACGCACGCACGCACGCACACACACACACACACACGCACGCATGCACGCACACACGTAAGCACGCACGTAGGATGTGGTAGAATATTGATTAGAACGTCAAATCTTATTCCTGCCGTCCGAAACCTCGGCCATTTGGTTCGTTCAAAATTGTCGCTGGTCTGCAAAAGATTGAATGCATGTAAATGACTTCAAATAGTATAAATGCTAGCACTGTTTGCTAGAAAACACAAAATGTATTCCCACACATTGGAGGACGTTCGCTAAGATAACTGGCGCAACCAGCCCACTCATTCCATACCAGTTGTTTACAACCGGCAGACTCGTCTTCTGTGTAGCCACTGACCCTAGTTAGGTCTTTAGTGTCTCTTTGCAATCTCTCTAGCCACTTTGAGTCCACCATATGTCTAATCCTTGATGTTGTCAATCCATCCCATTTCCATCTACCTCTTTTTTCCATGATAGTTCTCCTTCAAGTACCGAACTAACTGGTCTTCTTTTCCAATGGCCAGCTTTCTTCTCTTAATGAAACACAGCAGACCCTCTTCTTCCGTTACCTTTACTTTATATCTGACCCATATGTTTGTCTTTCTCTGTGTTCCGATTATCCTGAGCATTCTGTGCCATACAAATATCTCGAGTGTATAGGCCTATATACGTTTCTCGTCCTTTTTCGTGAATGTCCCGGACTCGCTGCCAAACTGAGCAAAGCTCCAACACAGAAAGTACACAAATCTCTTCTTCAAGCTTATACTTAAGTCGTCTTTCCAGACAATGTCACTTGTAATTCTTCTCGCTGTATCCTCTCCGACTCCAATGTCTTGTGATGTTTTGTCTTTCATACTAACTATCGAGCCTATGTATTTGAACTTTGACACCAGTTCAATTTCAATATTGTCAATCCGTACTGGGCCTATCAGTATCAAATGTAGTTTCTCAAATATGAATACAGTCACCTGGCATGTGAAGACAAAAGCTAAGCTGGATCCCATCAAATAATCCATTCAAATTGTGTATCAGAGTTGTTCTGACTCAAGTCAAAGACACGACTCGAGTGCGACTCGAGTCGCAATGTTTCAGACTTGGGACTTGGACTTGCAACACAACGACTTAAGACTTGACTCGGACTCGAGCTCTGTTGACTAGCGACTTGACTCAGAAATGACACTTACTTACTCGCACTTGGTTAAAAGATATTGACTTGCCAACGGTATCTGAATATCGCTCAAATATGGCCATTAGATGCTTGAATGTTTTCCATTACGCCATGGACGCCACACAAAAAAAGCATAATGAGTCTAAACTCGTAGTTTGACCGCGTGACTAATTTAACGTCATATATCTTTTGCAATATGTGCGCTGCAATTAATTATCACCTCATCCTTAAGTTAACTAAGTCTAAGACTAGGCCAAGCCAGGGTTTGAGTAGTAGACTCAAGTAACCTGGTCTCGTGTCGTACCAGAATCGAAATATCGCTCAAATCTCTACGTTAGCTGTGTGAACGTTTTCCAAACCGGCAACGTATATAATGGGGGCCATAAATAATTAAGGAACGACCGAAATAAAAGGCATGTTAGTTTACTACTCGCTATTATTGGTCTAACCAGCTCTGGTGACATGAAGCAGATTGAAATATACTTTGCCGTTTTGACAAGAACTTGAAACAAACTGTCAATCTATATTGTAAATCACTAACATTTATAATTTGTTTTGACCGGAATACGATTATCAGTAATGTAATGGCTTAATTAGTTAATATCAAATAATCTAACTTCACTGTTTAATTTACCTTCTTGCTTGTCACCTTTGGTCTTTCTTGGCTTTCTATGGCACTGCCTTGATATAAGCCACATACCCCAGTTACACATATGCAACTTTCTGAGGTTTTGTTTTTGTTTGCGAACAAGGCTTGAATAGAAAACGCATAATGTAAAAGCGGTAATGTTGGACTATACATTCTGTGATAGTTTTTTGTGTAGGGGTCCTGATTAACTCATGTGTCTTTGTTCAGATACTCCATTTAGATGACTTCAAAGGACACGGATGAGGAGAAAGATGACAAACTTTTTCAGCCTTCCAGTACATCAACCTACCAAACCAGTCACCGGCGGCGGAAAGACGTAACTAACTCAATTGTCAAAGACTTGATCATTGGTTACTCCATGCCACTATCACTTGTAGAGCGTCCAGGTTTCAGAAAATGTATGGAAGTGCTTGATGCACGCTACAAGAATGTAAGTCGTAAGAGTGTGACTGCCATAATTACTTTGGGGGGGGGGCTAGTCAAGGCTCTGAAAGACAGCCTCATACGTGCCATAAGGGGCTCCGTGCTGACCATCAACATGGATGACCAGACCGCGACACAGAACACACTAAGTGAGGCCAGTCAGCGTTTGCGTACCAATCACCCAGCAGTCCACCGCGATATCAGACCCTGTCGTTTGCCGCGGGGTGTACAATGTACATAATAGAAAGCCAAGAATGCGACAAGGATTGCCTGAAAATTTGGGCTGCCAACCGTACCCAATTTCCGAAGCTGTTTTCAATTGTACAATCAATATTAATTGTCCCTACCAACAGCTCTCACGTGGAGGTTTTTTTTTAGCCAAGGTGGCATTATTATGTTCCCACACCGTTCATCACAGGCCGACACCATGGTGACAACGTTGATCTACCTTAAATGTAACATGCAGGTCTAGATCTAGACAAAAGTATCACATGTGTTACCATTGTTTGTCGCACACGCACGTTGATTGATTGGTTAGTACAAGCTATTCCTATACTTACCGACTAACATACATACGTGCATACAAACATACAGAAGTGGCCATACATTTAAAGACAACATGCAGCTCATAACTATCTTTTTCCATGGTAGTCCGCAACAAAAGTCCCCTCCATTTAATTTTTTTCCTTTGCTATATTGTATGGTTTCATGTGTATTTTTTTCATGGAGAATGGGTACGGCAAAGCAGCTTATTACCCGTATACTTGATGCGATCACTGAACTTGCAAATACGAGATTATAAAGCCGAGATATCGTCAGACGCGGATATGCGAGCAAATCAGCGGTCGGTTATGTTGTGAAAAGGGCTTATATGATGGACTGGTAGACGCCTAGCATCCCTTGTGGCTGAACAAAGCGAAACTTGACTAATATGAGACTAAAGTGAAAAGACCAGTTGTCGCCACTGATCCACAGTGCAGTTTTTAAGCTAATGGCACCACTTCAACCAATGATTCTGATGCTCACAGTTGACGAAAATCATAAAATATTTCTTGGCTGGACGACACGAATTCAATGTGCCTTTGACGATGAACGCTGGTTGCTGAGGTATTCTAGGACGATGATGCAGTCCTCACGAGCCGAACTGGAGTGCGAACGTCCATATCCTCTCTTTGGGGTTGTCGAGACTCCAGCAGCAGTCTTTTTTCACAACCAACCGACCGATTATTTGCAAGTGGAGTGGTCGCAACGCATAGGCTGCTTTGTCTTACCATTCTCCCAGAAATCACACACGAAACGTTAGTCTGGACCATAGAACTACAGTATATTAAACGGAATGATTATACAAATTAATGGAGGGACAATGTTTGTTTCGCGGACTACTACGGAAAAAGACTGTTTTAAGCTGGTGCCCTTAAACTTATATGCATAGTTTACGCTGCATAACACAATTTACCATAACAAGAATACGATATTGTACCTTTAAGACAAAGTAGCTTGATTCACATTTTTTCAATGAATTTACTATATTGCTATGTAGTATACACCATGGGTATATTTTTAGCGATACTAAAACTAGGTGGAATACATGTTCTTTTAACAAACTCTGTGTAATATTCTAATCTGAATTCGTGAAAGTAATAAGTAATAAGCCACTTATAGGCATTTCCATATAGGGAAGCGGTTTATACACAGCTCCGACTCGTTGATGTTTATACCTGCAGAATCTGCGGTAAAGCAGCTACCCCACCACGAGGGCGGCACTCCTTAGATAAACGAGTCACATTTATGTCTGCATTAAAACATTCTTGGTCAAGGACTACATATATCAAACTGTTTAATTGTGCTACTCCGCCAGCCGCTGAGACCGATTGCACTATTTATTACACACGCCTAATTAATTTCAGGACATTTTAAGTTGGTGACTACGTTCTCTACCTCCGCAGTATGGTGTTTATGTTGTAGCTGCTGTTCCATTTACTAACTCCGCCCCTGACATCTTACTGCGGGGGTGATGTGCGCAGTCGAGAATGGTAATGGGGATCAGCGAAACCGCGTAAGGTTGGAGCTTGCGAAACTGCTGCGGAGGAAAGCGTAGAAAAGTGGCAGACATTACGCGTCAAACATCTCTTGTTTATGTTTGTAGAACAGAATGTTACAGTATGAATAGCAACAGTTTGACACATATCTGAGGTGTGACACAGTCAGCAATAACAAACGAGGAAATACATTAAAAATGTTCGCACGTGCGCCCTATGCATTAATTATTGTTAAACTGGCAGACGTCGTCCAGACGCGCGTCCGGCAGATATTCGCCGATGTTTGTGTTCAATGTGCTCGGCTAAATTTCTTCCATTTCGTGTAGCTCTTCCCGGCTTGTTTAATAACTTTGGGACGTCCTGGCCACCCTGGTACACCGTGAAGCCTCGCTCGCCAAGCTATTGGTTCAAGGCTTTACGTTCCCTGGTGTTTGAATCGATCTTAGCGTCTTTGTAGTGGAGACGTTGTTCTTTACCGACCTTTCCATCTTTTCAATACAGTAAGAAACAAAGTCTTCGGGTATCTTTCATCACCCACCCGGATCACATGCTTGGATTCGATTTCACTGTCTAATAAATTGATGTCCGATGCAGTGCTACCGAGGTACGTAAAGTTGCGTACTGGGTTTACATATTCCCATTTAGAAGAATACACAGTTGCACATCAGTTTGTGAGTTAGTAGCTAGGTGCCTGATATACATGTTCGATCTTCTTAGTGTTGATTGAGAGGACAAATAACATTGAGGTTTGGTTAAAGGTATGCAACCGCGCTGTATATCTACAAGTCTGATGCTACAATGCTACAATGTCATCGGCATGCAGCAGTTCTATGTAGTTTTTCAATACGATGTGAAGATCTGTAAGCCTAATGATCATACATGCACATATTATTGCCAAACAGTTGATGTCTATGCGATGTTCAAGGCTATTCTCGACCTGTTTACTGCACACATGTTCCGCTAAAGCTTGCCTGCCCGCACGTAACTGGTGTTGTGTACGTGCTGGACGTGGTTTGCAAGAATTTAGGTACTGTTGTCAACAAGCGTCATTTACGCAGTAACATTAAGTATGCTTTCAATGTAGTTTCCATTTGAATTTGCCTCGTATGGCAACAATGACATTCCAGGAGGAACACTTTGAGCAAGAAAGCTCTGTTTTTCAATAATAATTGCGCAGATCGAATACCTTTGTGGCACTCGTTTGTATCAATGCATGTGCATCGGTTAGATTTATGTGTTCAATGGTTTGTACCGGTCGGCGATGTCGTCAATATCATAATTAACAAAGGTGACACTTATTTGCAAGTGGTGTGCTGACGTGAACACTCGTGACGACTTGTGTGACGTATAGCGCATGGGAAAATGGTAAGTGGCGTTGCAAAAAAGTACTGTTGACCATATATTCATGGATGATGCCGGTTTCGATCGAGCGGAATGACGAGATCAAAACGATGCTGATGTCATTGAAAAATAGCACGCACGCACGCACGCACGCACGCGCGCAAGCTCACACACACACACACACACACACACACACACACACGCACGCACGCACGCACGCACGCACGCACGCACGCACGCACGCACGCACACACACACACACACACACACACACACACACACACACACACACACACACACACACACACACACACACACACACACACACACACACACACACACACACACACACACACACACACACACACACACATTACACGCATGAACGCAATTATGGACCATCGATAAGACAATGACATCTGTTTTTTGCCATGGATGGCAGTATTGTAAAATCTTGGTAAATCTTGTTAAATGTCTCACAACAAGCGTGTTAGAACGACGCCACTTTGTCGTCTGGATGAGTATATGTGTCAACGTGATTGTGAACACCTGCAGCCACCTGACTGACTCTAACGAACGTCTTTCACACCTTGTGACACCGGCGTCCAAGAGGTGACCTACTTCCATCACCAGTCAATACACCTGAATACATTTCTGCCAAAGGTCTACACAAGCCATGGACATTACTCATTCCACGACATTGCACCCGTAATAAATGCATGCTACTTCGCACGGGAGCTCAGTCGGTTCCAATCGCCAAAACGGATGATTTATTATTTAGCGTAGCTGGAAGCCACTTTAACGCTCCTACAACGTGGGCACCGAATACCTTAACACAAAACATTTTAAACATTGGCAAGCAACTGCAACGTCTTCATCCACCGAGTTACACCTGATAACCGAACCACGTTGTTGTGAACAAGTAAAAAAATTACGTTCCATAGTTAAACATTAAACATGTTCTGGCAGGCTAAATATATCAGCTAGCGGCGAGTTTCACATACCAACCAGAAGACATCGTTATAAACAAGTATGCATTCCATGGGTAAACATTATGTTTTATCTCATAGAATAAATATTCCGGCGTCATTCGAATAATGTCGAACGTTAAATTGAGAGTGATAATGGAAGACATTTCATCAAATATTAATATTAGTGAATAATGCGTTAACAGTAAAGAATAAATGTCACTTCATCAATTATGTGTGCGTGCGTGCGTGCGAGCGTGCGCGCGCGTGTGTGTGTAGAGGATGAAAATGCAAGTAAATGTGGCACTGGTATTTTTGGATCAACGTGTGGCTTACGACACGGGTGAGAGAGAGGTGTGAGGAGGTGTTGATGGATAGGAATGCCAGAAGTAGTTAGGATGATGAAAAAATCTATGTGTCAGAGAAAAAGACGAACAGTAGTGGTAGTACCAGGGATATCTGGAGAGTTTCGAGTTAAGGGAAGGGAGATAATAAGACAATGTAGGGTGACGATATGACCATGGTAGCAGATAATAAGCATGAATAATAAGAAGCGCTGGCGGAGCAGAAGGATGTGTTCGAAAAGCATGGGCTGAGCATGAGAAGACAGTAATTGACAACAGAGAGAGAGAGATAGAGAGAGAGAGAGAGAGAGAGAGAGTATATATATATATATATATATATATATATATATATATATATATATATATATATATATATGTATAGAGAGAGAGAGAGAGAGGTTGAGAGAGATATATATATAGAGAGTTGAACAAGAACTGGGGCGGCCGGGTAAAAGAAAGCAATAGAAAACGCAAAACGTTTAGCATAGAATGGAGAGTCAAAGATAATACCTCAATAGCGGCTGTTGGAAGCAACGGTCGACGAATGTATCAGGGATATTTGTCTGGGAGTATGTTTTCTAGGGATATTGTCCTTGGGTATATTTTCTGGAGGTACTATTCTGAAGGTTACTGCCATGGAGTATTGGTGATGTGTTGTCCGGGAATTATGGACGAAGGATTTTGTCATCCACAATACATGACTGCGGCAGTGGTTATACAACGCTTGGACCGCACTGTCTCATGCGGGCCGCCTCGATTTACGCCGCACCGGCGAAAATGTAGTAGGTGGCGCTAGTGGTGTCGCAGTTGCAGTGTTTTAATTTATTACCAGTGACCAGTCGAGATTCTTAGAACCTTAAGTGATGATGAATAAAGAAGGCTTGCACTTTGCTGACATTACCCTATTTACCACGAAAAGATTCTGGCAAGTTACCAGTGGCCATTGTAGGGTTCAAATTTAGAAACAACCTTACGTTGAGACGTCGATTGTCATTGGATGGTGCAGCCCATATAACCGCTCACGTCGTCTAAACCTACCGCATAGTTAGAGGGTGCAACAGAAGGTACGTTAAGCGAAAACCCACCCGGGACTTCGGTCTGCTCAATCTGCCGACGTGTGGGAGCCAGCAACATCTTAATGTATATTACAGATCGTTCTGTCTCAGCAGCCCGCTTGCTAAAGCGACGTGATTTTATGCGTTACTGATGTTACGACTATTGATTCTACGCAAATAATCATAGATGTCTTATATTTGTGTTCTTCTTTTGCGCTGTTTCAGGTGAATTCAACTAAGCAGTCTTCAAGAAATCGACGACATGGTCAACCGCTCGTTGATCGTAACGGGTATGTTTTTCGTCAATGTAGATACGTTACTTGTTTTTTCATGCGTGTTTTGTAGATGGCATATGAATATAAATACTACTAAAGTCTTCCAATCAGCATTAAGCTGTCTATTTCTCATTAGTGCATGTATATATATATATACTCACAAGAGTTTAAGATTGATTTGGTTATAGGTAATACATATACCCTACATAGATCCATATAACTAAAAGAGTGGATAGCCAACTCGGATTTCGCGAGATTATGTTGCGACGCGCAAGCACAAAATCTACAAGGCACAACTCTTTTTCTTATTACTATATATCGATGGACCCTCCATGCATGCATGCGTACGTACGTGTACATGTAGGCCCTATGTATCTCTAACTAAACGTACATGTAATTGAATACTTATAAGCTAAGTATAATATGGTTGCAGATAATGTATTTTATGTATGTGTGCATGTATGCATGCAGGCATTCATGTACTCTTTGCCTTCATTTGCAGCTGTATTGCTGTATGCGACCATTGCTGCTGTGACTGAAGCTGCGGTCAACGTCAAGCCCGCTCCAGTCATAATTCGGCCGCCATTCAGACCTTTCTGTTGTAAGTACAGTCAAGAACACATTTGTGTCTCAGCTGTAGTTACTTCCAAATGTAGGTGAACAGTTTTGTGTGTTTCACAATATTCGAGGTTTTGTTTATCTACACATGACGAAGACACCATACTGATCTTTGGAATCATGTATTTTCGTAATGGAACTATGGTTGTACTTTATATATATATATATATATATATATATATATATATATATATATATATATATATATATATATATATATATATATATATATATATATATATATATATATATATATATATGTATATATATAAAAGGTACAACCATAGTTCCATTACGAAAATATTTGTACTTTACATAAATATATATATATATATATATATAAAGTACAACCATAGTTCCATTACGAAAATACATGATTCCAAAGATCAGTATGGTGTGTGTGTGTGTGTGTGTGTGTGTGTGTGTGTGTGTGTGTGTGTGTGTGTGTGTGTGTGTGTGTGTGTGTGTGTGTGTGTGTGTGTGTGTGTGTGTGGAACGTGCGTGTGCGTGCGTGTGTGTCACGTTCACACACGCACGCACGCACGCATTATATTACATACAGTATACTTCCTTTGTAGATTGTCCAGCGGGCTACGTGACGCGCTGGGTATGGCCGTACTGCAAATGCTACAAGTTCGTGCGAGATCTAGCCAGCTGGGCTGAAGCCAAGGTAAGCGCTGCCTTCTATGCTGTGCAACGAGTTCTCAGCTGCCGTGAACCGGCCAGAACATTTACTGTTTGGCTTGCTTATAGAGTTTATTCCACATTAATGCTACTTTAATTTTCGACTTCAGCGTGCTATACCAGTGAGCAAACCTATAGAGTTTATTCCATATTAATGTTACTTTAATTTTCGACTTCAGCGACCTGTTTAACATATTCCTCGAAATCCATCGCGAATCGATGACTCTGCAAACAAGGTTTATTATATGAGTTAACCCGTATGGTAGCACGGTCCTCGTGTTGTCTCGAGCAGCCACCAGTATGGAATTCGTACGTTTAAATACGGTTTGTTTGAAGAGATCCCGTAGTTTTGCTACCTGGTATTGGATTATGTTAATCTATATACTGTATCTGCATGTAGGTGTACTGTGGCGTACTGCGTGCTCGCATGGTCGAGGATAGGGACCTTTCTACCCATTATTGGCTCCGGTGGCGACTGCGAAATCTAAGAAGTGAGTATCCAATTTGACTTCTACGATTTCACTAAAACGAAATCGGTGCGATTAATTGTAGTAGTGCAGTGCAAAACCTGGGCGTTGTACAATGTAACGGTCATTGTTCCCAGCCTTTGCTGCTATGTTTCCCTGGTGTCCTATACACAATTTACATCGACTTTTTTGTGTGAAGACATAAGCCAGAAGGTATACTGTGATCCCTCTCTAGATGTCAGATTACTATTTTAAATGGTGTTCATAGATTCATTAGTTTGAACGGGTCAACAGTTTGACAATCATCTTAACAATTCAACAAAATCATCGCCCTCTCGGCCAACTTGAGGATTCCCCCTGTTTTCCCCGTCACTTGTTTAACATTATATATCCTGAATTGTTCAGTTTTTGTTTAGCTCATATATTCATGCTTAACTATAATTCAAACGCACTGTAAATGTTCTCAATTTAATTCGTCAAGAGAAACCTTTTCTGAAATGCTTGGTTTTAATGTCAAATGTTTTGGATTTCAGTCATCAACCGTCACCATCTTTTGGAGAAACAAGAATACTGGCTGGGAGCGACAGATATTGCACGGGAAGGTCGTTGGAAATGGGATCCATCCTGTAAGTATTGCTAAACTGCAAGCTTAGACTTTCCCTTCACCACAAGTATCCAACAATATATGTACTGTATTTCATAGTCACATCAACATCCTGTGTTACGTCAATTATTTCTAGAAAAACGAAGTGCAGTTGTTAAAACTAAAGGGCAGCATAGTTTGTTTTCCTACAACAGCAAATTATATATAAACACAAGGCATTTATAAACTAACCCCTTTAACAATAAGTGCCCTTTTGACTAAATGGCATTGGAGGTCACAATATTGGCTGGAATCTACATAATACATATTATTAATTTTATTTAGCTGTGTGTGACGTAGAAATGTTCTACATATTTATTTTAACTGACTGCGCTAGTCAGCTATTCAAACCAACTACGCATTGTTCTAGTGAATTGTTTGTTTACAGTTTAATTAAACCTCTACTCATTTTCAGACACTAACGTAGGGCCCACATTCTGGATATCTGGTCAACCGGAAAACTACCTGGGCTACCAGAACTGCATGGCCATCAAACGGCGCCCGTTTACCAGCGTTAATAGTTATTATTACGACTGGTTCGACGATGACTGTTACCAGAAGAAGTTCTACATCTGTGAGAAGCGTGCCTGGTTCTGCTGGGGTTGGCCGTGTTTGCATAAGTTGGACGAATCCAAGACCGAAGTCAGCAAATATTACATACCGGTGGATGTGTCGAGAGAGAAGATGGAGAAGGAACTAGCTGCAACAGACAGCGGGGCGTAAAGGACATCCGCCTTGGTCATGCCCAGGAACCGACTAACAAAGATACTCATCAGGCAAACACTGCAATCTGCAACTAAGAACTCAGTCGTCATACGGCACGTATGTTGTATCGATGTGAACGTCGTGTTCCTAAATAAAAAAAATGACCGTAAAATCAGACGTGTGATCTTCTGTCTCCTGTCTTTGTTTCAGTCGCATAGGGCTCGCGTGTAAGATGGTACTGCAGTCCATCAAAGTAAAATCAGAAAGTAAAAACAAAAAACATACAGGGAAACTTTCACAAAGGTAAATATAAAGGTATAAGAAAATACTTAGCAAAGCTAGATTGGAATAACATGCTGACGAATAAGACCGCAAATGAATGTTGGAATATTCTAAAATATGAAATTGAGAGTATATCATCGATAAATTTATTCCGTTTTACACATATGTCAGGAGTAAACAAAACGTACGAGACAAGGTTGGACCACTAGGCGACAGTGCTGGAAATATAATATCACAAGGTTTTTAATGGCAGAAGACCTAAATGGTTACTTCAGTTCAGTGTTTACCAGAGAGGATATTAGTTCTTTACGAGTTACATACGCTAAATCTGAGGATTTCAACACTACTAACAGAAACAGTAGAATAAATTAGCATACCACGTACAAGAGTGTTCAACTTATCACAAAAAGAGGGAGTGGTTCCTTTTGAATGGAAAGAAGCAAGAATCATACCATTATTTAAAAAGGGTTCGAGAAATAAGTAAGATAATTACATACCAATGAGTTTAACATCAGTGATTTGTAAATTATTAGAAAGGTCAATTAAAGATCATATGGTGGACTTCCTTGTTAGGCATACATTATTAAATCTATATCAACATGGATTCATAAAAGCGTGGTCATGCTTAACAAATATATTGTTTCTTGGAAGAAATAACTAAGTGGAAAGACGAGGGATCACCTATAGATATTATCTACTTAGATTTTCAGAAAGCGTTAGACAAAGTGCCACATCAAAGATTACTACTTATATTAAAAGCCCATGGTTTCGGGATAGCATAACCGACTGGATAGAACAATGGCTGACTGACAGAAGACAGCGTGTTGTAGTAGGTTTAAAGCGGGGAATCAGTTTTGAATGGTGTACAACAAGGTTCAGTATTAGGACCTTTATTATTATTAATATATATCAGTGACTCGGACGACAGTATAACAAGCAACGTACTGAAATTTGCGGATGACACAAAAGTGTTTAGAAGGGTTAACAATGATGGTGATAAACAACATTTACAAAACGATCTAGACAGATTAGTGAAATGGTCTGATAAATGGCAGATGTTGTTCAATTGTGGGAATTATAAATGCCTACGTACAGGAGATGGGAACTTGGATGTAAAGTAAATTATACATCTGCATAAAGCAATTGTTAGACCTCATTTAGAATACTGTATACAAGCGTGTAGGAGACGACATCGCAAGAAGGATATAGATACGCTTGAAAGAATAGAGAGGAGAGCAACTAAAATGAATCAAGAACTGAGAAGCCTTAGTTAAAAAGAACGCCTAAAATAATGTGGTTTAACAACCCTAGAGACAAGGAGGTTAAGAGGAGATCATATTGGAATGTTTAAGATATTGTGTGGGTATGAAAATATCTATAGAAATATTTTTTCTCAGTCAAGAAAGAGAGTACAACTTGAGGACACGAGGTTTCATTAGTAAATGATCAGTGTAGATTGGACATCAAGAAGTACTCGTTCCTATAGAGGACAATACATGAATGAAACACGTTATCTACAGATTGTGTAACTGCTAGCAGCGTGAATATGTTTAAAACAAGGTTGGCACATATCTCAGGAGGGCTGGTTACACATAAATGAAAAAAAATTGGACTCTCGATAAGCCAATGGCTTCTTTGTACACTTGTCATATGGGCCTTTGCATTGGATGGCAATCTTGTTAAATCTTGTTAAACGTTATCTCGGGAGGATCTTGAAACTCTATGTCTGTCTGTCTGTATGTCTGTCTGTCTGTTCTCTGTCTGTCTGTCGGTCGGTCCTATCTTTCTATATGCATAAATATTGAAGATGGCAGGGTCTATGCCTCCGATGAGATAAATGCTGGTGGATGGAGTGCCACACCCCTAAAAACGACCCCCTTAAGTGGAAGAAAATACGTATTGACATAAGTTCTGGGGCGTTGCTTCACAGACGCACAGTGAAACCGCATTTGTATTAAGATCGTATGTTACATACGAACTTTATTAAATAATTCTGGATTAAGGTAGCTCCATTTTATTAGTAAAACAGTCCCCCGATCGTCTTCTGCTTTCCGCGTCTACCCGAGTTACGTGGGCGATGTCATCTGTATTTAACCTCGCGCTGTAGACAATATTCATAACACGTACAAAACGTATCGCTATTGCTAGGCGTACGCTGCTAAACCTTAGGTGCGAATCGTGTATTTATTTGATTTTAAATGAATGAGTCGTGCAATATACGCTGATCCGTAATGCAAGAAAATTCGTGGTTTGTCCGATTCGAAAATTCTATCGCGGCAACAAATGTTGTGAAATTTTTATCTGGCAGATGTATGCTGTCCTGGTGACATAACATATTATATGTAACATTGTGAACATAGTTGCTACAGAAAAGCTTGAAGGAAGGGGATTGCTACTTCAGACTCTGTATATGTATATGTCATGAAAATATTCTATCGTTTGAAACTATTTCTTCCGAAAAAACCACTGATGCAAACATATATCCGGTTTCTAAAATCCGTTGGTCGTGCAGATGCATTAGACGCGTTGCATGGACCCCCAACAGTGGCGCCACAACTTGATAATAAATTCAAAATGGACAGTAGCGGGGTGGTATAAATAACTGGTTGGCTGGGAACCGAGTTTGTTGTTTACGACTTGGTGCGTCATTGCATCGGTACACTTGAGTAATATAACATAGTTTCAGACAAAAAAGACCGTTTTTATGTTTTTAGACACATTTTCAATGGAAAACTATCCACAGTTGTATGCAACTGACATTTCTTGACACAAAATAGGAGTTCACCAAATGGAGATGTGTAGAATATGCACATGAAATGTAAGTTGTGCCATTGGTGAAATGATGAGTGTCGCCACGGTGTGGAGTTTATAAACATTCACGTTTGTAATTAGTTCCGTTTTATCCGTCGATTGCTGATTAAAACGTAATCTAATATATCCTTTTACAGGCAAGTGACGGTTCTGATATATGCAGCTAGTTTGTCAAGCAAAGCCACAGAACGTCGGTCATTGCGGGATTTCCCACACTCCAGGGGATCGCATTTATTGGTCAGACACTCTTGCCATTCTCCAATGTGTATGGCTGTTGCAAGCAAGGGGTAACTGCACTAACTGTTTAACAGCCACTATACAGATAGAGAGAGAGGGGATATATATATATATATATATATATATATATATATATATATATATATATATATATATATATATATATAAATATATATATATATATATATATATAATTAAGCTGTCTATTTCTCATTAGCGCATGTATATATATATATATATATATATATATACTCACAAGAGTTTAAGAATGATTTGGTTATAGGTAATACATATACCCTCCATAGATACATAGAACTAAAAGAGTGGATAGCCAACTCGGATTTCGCGAGATTATGTTGCGACACGCATGCACAAAATCTACAAGGCACAACTCTTTTTCTTATTACTATATATCGATGGACCCTCCATGCATGCATGCGTACGTACGTGTACATGTAGGCCCTATGTATCTCTAACTAAACGTACATGTAATTGAATACTTATAAGCTAAGTATAATATGGTTGCAGATAATGTATTTTATGTATGTGTGCATGTATGTATGCAGGCATTCATGTACTCTTTGCCTTCATTTGCAGCTGTATTGCTGTATGCGACCATTGCTGCTGTGACTGAAGCTGCGGTCAAAAGTCAAGCCCGCTCCAGTCATAATTCGGCCGCCATTCAGACCTTTCTGTTGTAAGTACAGTCAAGAACACATTTGTGTCTCAGCTGTAGTTGCTTCCAAATGTAGGTGAACAGTTTTGTGTGTTTCACAATATTCGAGGTTTTGTTTATCTACATGACGAAGACACCATACTGATCTTTGGAATCATGTATTTTCGTAATGTAACTATGGTTGTACTTTACATATTTACACAGTTAGTGCAGTTACCCCTTGCTTGCAACAGCCATACACATTGGAGAATGGCAAGAGTGTCTGACCAATAAATGCGATCCCCTGAAGTGTGGGAAATCCCGCAATGACCGACGTTCTGTGGCTTTTCTTGACAAACTAGCTGCATATATCTGAACCCACACTTGCCTGTAAAAGGATATATTAGATTACGTTTTAATCAGCAATCGACGGATAAAACGGAACTAATTACAAACGTGAATGTTTATAAACTCCACACCGTGGCGACACTCATCATTTCACCACTGGCATAACTTACATTTCATGTGCATATTCTACACATCTCCATTTAGTGAACTCCTATTTTGTGTCAAGAAATGTCAGTTGCATACAACTGTGGATAGTTTTCCATTGAAAATGTGTCTAAAAACATAAAAACGGTCTTTTTTGTCTGAAACTATGTTATATTACTCAAGTGTACCGATGCAATGACGCACCAAGTCGTAAACAACAAACTCGGTTCCCAGCCAACCAGTCATTTATACCACCCCGCTACTGTCCATTTTGAATTTATTATCAAGTTGTTGCGCCACTGTTGGGGGTCCATGCAACGCGTCTAATGCATCTGCATGACCAACGGATTTTAGAAACCGGATATATGTTTGCATCAGTGGTTTTTTCGGAAGAAATAGTTTCAAACGATAGAATATTTTTATGACATATACATATACAGAGTCTGAATCCCCTTCCTTCAAGCTTTTCCGTAGCAACCATGTTCACAATGTTACATATAATATGTTATGTCACCAGGACAGCATACATCTGCCAGATAAAAATTTCACAACATTTGTTGCCGCGATAGAATTTTCGAATCTGACAAACCACGAATTTTCTTGCATTGCGGATCAGCGTATATTGCACGACTCATTCATTTTAAATCAAATAAATACACGATTCGCACCAAAGGTTTAGCAGCGTACGCCTAGCAATAGCGATACGTTTTGTACGTGTTATGAATATTGTCTACAGCGCGAGGTTAAAGACAGATGACATCGCCCACGTAACTCGGGTAGACGCGGAAAGCAGAAGACGATCGGGGGACTGTTTTACTAATAAAATGGAGCTACCTTAATCCAGCATTATTTCATAAACGCCCCAGAACTTATGTCAATACGTATTTTCTTCCACTTAAGGGGGTCGTTTTTAAGGTTGTGGCAGTCCATCCACCAGCATTCATCTCATCGGAGGCATAGACCCTGCCATCTTCAATATTTAGGCATATAGAAAGAAAGGACCGACAGACAGACAGACAGAGAACAGACAGACAGATATACAGACAGACAGACATAGAGTTTCAAGATCCTCCCGAGATAACGTTTAACAAGATTTAACAAGATTGCCATCCAATGCAAAGGCCCATATGACAAGTGTACAAGGAAGCCATTGGCTTATCGAGAGTCCAACATTTTTTTTTCATTTATGTGTAACCCGCCCTCCTGAGATATGTGCCAACCTTGTTTTAAACATATTCACGCTGCTAGCAGTTACACAATCTGTAGATAACGTGTTTCATTCATGTATTGTCCTCTATAGGAACAAGTACTTCTTGATGTCCAATCTACACTGATCATTTACTAATGTAACCTCGTGTCCTCAAGTTGTACTCTCTTTCTTGACTGAGAAAAAATATTTCTATAGATATTTTCATACCCACACAATATCTTAAACATTCCTTGTCTCTAGGGTTGTTAAACCACATTATTTTAGGCGTTCTTTTTAACTAAGGCTTCTCAGTTCTTGATTCGTTTTAGTTGCTCTCCTCTCTATTCTTTCAAGCGTATCTATATCCTTCTTGCGATGTCGTCTCCTACACGCTTGTATACAGTATTCTAAATGAGGTCTAACAATTGCTTTATGCAGATGTATAATTTACTTTACATCCAAGTTCCCATTTCCTGTAAGTAGGCATTTATAATTCCCACAATTGAACAACATCTGCCATTTATCAGACCATTTCACTAATCTGTTTAGATCGTTTTGTAAATGTTGTTTATCACCATCATTGTTAATTCCTCCAAAATTACTAATGGAAACAGTAGAACAAATCAGTATACCACTTGCAAGAGTATTCAACTTGTCATTAAAAGAGGGAGTTGTTCCGTTTGAATGGAAAGAAGCAAACATCATACCATTATTTAAAAAGGGTTCGAGAAATAAGTCAGAGAATTACAGACCAGTGAGTTTAACGTCAGTGATTTGTAAATTATTAGAAAGATTAATTAAAGACCATATGGTGGACTTCCTCGTTAAGCATAAATTATTAAATTCATCTCAACATGGATTCCTTAAAGTGAGGTCATGCTTAACAAATATGTTATGTTTTTTGGAAGAAATCACTAAGTGGATAGACGTGGGATCGCCAGTAGATATTATCTACTTAGATTTTCAGAAAGCTTTTGACAAAGTGCCACATCAAAGATTACTACTTAAATTAAAAGCCCATGGTATCGGGGATAGCATAACTGACTGGATAGAACAATGGCTGACTGACAGAAGACAACGAGTTGTAGTAGATGGAGAAGTTTCAAATTGGAAATCGGTTTTGAGTGGGGTACCTCAAGGATCAGTATTAGGACCTATATTATTCTTAATTTATATCAATAACTTGGACGACAGTATAACAAGTAACATACTGAAATTTGCGGATGACACAAAACTGTTTAGAAAGGTTAATACTGATGGTGATAAACAACATTTACAAAACGATCTAGACAGATTAGTGAAATGGTCTGAGAAATGGCAGATGCTGTTCAATTTTGGGAAATGTAAATGCCTACATACAGGACATGGGAACTTGAATGTAAACAATAAAATGGGAGATACTGCTCTGGGTACTACTGTAAAAGAAAAGGACTTAGGAGTTACAATAAGCGCTGATATGAAAGTTTCAGAGCAGTGTGGTATTGCAGCTTCAAAGGGTAATCAAATTCTTGGATTGATTAGAAGAAACATAACATACAAGGGAAAAAAGTTAATTATACTTCTTTATAAAGCAATAGTTAGACCTCATTTAGAATACTGTATACAAGCATGGAGACCATATCGTAAGAAGGATATAGATACGCTTGAACGCATACAAAGGAGAGCAACTAAAATGATTCCAGAACTTAGAGACCTTAGTTATGAAGAACGCCTGAAAGAATGTGGTTTAACAACTCTAGAGACAAGGAGGTTAAGAGGAGATCTGATTGAAGTTTTTAAGATATTGAATGGGTATGAAAATATTGATAGAAATATGTTTTTCTCACTCAAGAAGGATAGCAGAACTAGAGGACATGAGGTAAAATTAGTAAAGGATCAATGTAGATTGGACATCAGGAAGCACTCGTTCTCACAGAGGACAATAAATGAATGGAACAAATTGTCTACCGATTGTGTAACTGTTAGCAGCGTGAATATGTTTAAAAACAAGGTTGACACATATCTCAGGAGGGCGGGTTATAAGTAGATGAACATTGTTGGACTCTCGATAAGCCAATGGCTTCCTTGTCCACTTGCCATCTGGGCCTTTGGCTTGGATGGCAAATCTTGTTAAATCTTGTTAAACCTTTCTAAACACTTTTGTGTCATCCGCAAATTTCAGTACGTTGCTTGTTATACTGTCGTCCGAGTCACTGATATATATTAATAATAATAAAGGTCCTAATACTGATCCTTGTTGTACACCATTCAAAACTGATTCCCCGCTTTAAATCTACTACAACACGCTGTCTTCTGTCAGTCAGCCATTGTTCTATCCAGTCGGTTATGCTATCCCGAAACCATGGGCTTTTAATATAAGTAGTAATCTTTGATGTGGCACTTTGTCTAACGCTTTCTGAAAATCTAAGTAGATAATATCTATAGGTGATCCCTCGTCTTTCCACTTAGTGATTTCTTCCAAGAAACAATATATTTGTTAAGCATGACCACGCTTTTATGAATCCATGTTGATATAGATTTAATAATGTATGCCTAACAAGGAAGTCCACCATATGATCTTTAATTGACCTTTCTGATAATTTACAAATCTCTGCTGTTAAATTCATTGGTATGTAATTATCTTACTTATTTCTCGAACCCTTTTTAAATAATGGTATGATGCTTGCTTCCTTCCATTCAAAAGGAACCACTCCCTCTTTTTGTGATAAGTTGAACACTCTTGTACGTGGTATGCTAATTTATTCTACTGTTTCTGTTAGTAGTGTTGGAGAAATCCTCAGCTTTAGCGTATGTAACTCGTAATGAACTAATATCCTCTCTGGTAAACACTGAACTGAAGTAACCATTTAGGTCTTCTGCCATTAAAACCTTGTGATATTATATTTCCAGCACTGTCGTCTAGTGGTCCAACCTTGTCTCGTACGTTTTGTTTACTCCTGACATATGCGTAAAACGGAATAAATTTGTCGATGATACTCTCAATTTCATATTTTAGAATATTCCAACATTCATTTGCGGTCTTATTCGTCAGCATGTTATTCCAATCTAGCTTTGCAAAGTATTTTCTTATACCTTTATATTTACCTTTGTGAAAGTTTCCCTGTATGTTTTTTGTTTTTACTTTCTGATTTTACTTTGATGGACTGCAATACCATCTTACACACGAGCCCTATGCGACTGAAACAAAGACAGGAGACAGAAGATCACACGTCTGATTTTACGGTCATTTTTTATTTAGGAACACGACGTTCACATCGATACAACAAACGTGCCGTATGACGGCTGAGTTCTTAGTTGCAGATTGCAGTGTTTGCCTGATGAGTATCTTTGTTAGTCGGTTCCTGGTCATGACCAAGGCGGATGTCCTTTACGCCCCGCTGTCTGTTGCAGCTTGTTCCTTCTCCATCTTCTCTCTCGACACATCCCCCGGTATGTAATATTTGATGACTTCGGTCTTGGATTCGTCCAACTTATGCAAACACGGCCAACCCCAGCAGAACCAGGCACGCTTCTCACAGATGTAGAACTTCTTCTGGTAACAGTCATCGTCGAACCAGTCGTAATAATAACTATTAACGCTGGTAAACGGGCGCCGTTTGATGGCCATGCAGTTCTGGTAGCCCAGGTAGTTTTCCGGTTGACCAGATATCCAGAATGTGGGTCCTACGTTAGTGTCTGAAAACGAGTAGAGGTTTAATTAAACTGTAAACAAACAATTCACTAGAACAATGCGTAGTTGGTTTGAATAGCTGACTAGCGCAGTCAGTTAAAATAAATATGTAGAACATTTCTACGTCACACACAGCTAAATAAAATGACTAATATTTATTATGTAGATTCCAGCCAATATTGTGACCTCCAATGCCAATTAGTCAAAAGGGCACTTATTGTTGAAGGGGTTAGTTTATAAATGCCTTGTGTTTATATATAATTTGCTGTTGTTGGAAAACAAACTATGTTGCCCTTTAGTTTAAACAACTACACTTCGTTTTTCTAGAAATAATTGACGTAACACAGGATGTTGATGTGACTATTAAATACAGTATATATATTTTTGGATACTTGTGGTGAAGGGAAAGTCTAAGCTTGCAGTTTAGCAATACTTACAGGATGGATCCCATTTCCAACGACCTTCCCGTGCAATATCTGTCGCTCCCAGCCAGTATTCTTGTTTCTCCAAAAGATGGTGACGGTTGATGACTGAAATCCAAAACATTTGACATTAAAACCAGGCATTTCAGAAAAGGTTTCTCTTGACGAATTAAATTGAGAACATTTACAGTGCGTTAGAATTATAGTTAAGCATGACTATATGAGCTAAACAAAAACTGAACAATTCAGGATATATAATGTTAAACAAGTGAGGGTGAAACGGGGGGAATCCTCAAGTTGGCCGAGAGGCCGATGATTTTGTTGAATTGTTAAGATGATTGTCAAACTGTTGACCCGTTCAAACTAATGAATCTACGATCACCATTTAAAATAGTAATCTGACATCTAGAGAGGGATCACAGTATACCTTCTGCTTATGTCTTCACACAAAAAAGTCGATGTAAATTGTGTATAGGACACCAGGGAAACATAGCAGCAAAGGCTGGGAACAATGACCGTTACATTGTACAACGCCCAGGTTTTGCATTGCACTACTACAATTAATCGCACCGATTTCGTTTTAGTGAAATCGTAGAAGTCGAATTGGATACTCACTTCTTAGATTTCGCAGTCGCCACCGGAGCCAATAATGGGTAGAAAGGTCCCTATCCTCGACCATGCGAGCACGCAGTACGCCACAGTACACCTACATGCAGATACAGTATATAGATTAACATAATCCAATACCAGGTAGCAAAACTACGGGATCTCTTCAAACAAACCGTATTTAAACGTACGAATTCCATACTGGTGGCTGCTCGAGACAACACGAGGGCGGTGCTACCATACGGGTTAACTCATATAATAAACCTTGTTTGCAGGGTCATCGTCAGTGTAGTACCATGACATTAATAGTTTCGTCAAAGAATGATTCGCGATGGATTTCGAGGAATTTGTTAAACAGGTCGCTGAAGTCGAAAATTAAAGTAACATTAATATGGAATAAACTCTATAGGTTTGCTAACTGGTATAGCACGCTGAAGTCGAAAATTCAAGTAACATTAATGTGGAATAAACTCTATAAGCAAGCCAAACAGTAAATGTTCTGGCCGGTTCACGGCAGCTGAGAACTCGTTGCACAGCATAGAAGGCAGCGCTTACCTTGGCTTCAGCCCAGCTGGCTAGATCTCGCACGAACTTGTAGCATTTGCAGTACGGCCATACCCAGCGCGTCACGTAGCCCGCTGGACAATCTACAAAGGAAGTATACTGTATGTAATATAATGCGTGCGTGCGTGCGTGTGTGAACGTGACACACACGCACGCACACGCACGTTCCACACACACACACACACACACACACACACACACACACACACACACACACACACACACACACACACACACACACACACACACACACACACACACACACACACACACACACACACACACACACACACACACACACACACACACACACACACACCATATTGATCTTTGGAATCATGTATTTTCGTAATGGAACTATGGTTGTACTTTATATATATATATATATATATATATATATATATATATATATATATATATATATATATATATATGTATATATATATGTACTTTATATATATATATATATATATATATATATATATATATATATATATATATATATATATATATATATATATATATATATATATATATATATATATATATATATATATATATATATATATATGTATATATATATGTAAAGTACAACCATAGTTCCATTACGAAAATACATGATTCCAAAGATCAGTATGGTGTCTTCGTCATGTAGATAAACAAAACCTCGAATATTGTGAAACACACAAAACTGTTCACCTACATTTGGAAGCAACTACAGCTGAGACACAAATGTGTTCTTGACTGTACTTACAACAGAAAGGTCTGAATGGCGGCCGAATTATGACTGGAGCGGGCTTGACGTTGACCGCAGCTTCAGTCACAGCAGCAATGGTCGCATACAGCAACACAGCTGCAAATGAAGGCAAAGAGTACATGAAAACCTGCATGCATACATGCACACATACATAAAATACATTATCTGCAACCATATTATACTTAGCTTATAAGTATTCAATTACATGTACGTTTAGTTAGAGATACATAGGGCCTACATGTACACGTACGTACGCATGCATGCATGGAGGGTGCATCGATATATAGTAATAAGAAAAAGAGTTGTGCCTTGTAGATTTTGTGCATGCGCGTCGCTACATAATCTCGCGAAATCCGAGTTGGCTATCCACTCTTTTAGTTCTATGTATCTATGGAGGGTATATGTATTACCTATAACCAAATCATTCTTAAACTCTTGTGAGTATATATATACATGCACTAATGAGAAATAGACAGCTTAATGCTGATTGGAAGACTTTAGTAGTATTTATATTCATATGCCATCTACAAAACACGCATGAAAAAACAAGTAACGTATCTACATTGACGAAAAACATACCCGTTACGATCAACGAGCGGTTGACCATGTCGTCGATTTCTTGAAGACTGCTTAGTTGAATTCGCCTGAAACAGCGCAAAAGAAGAACACAAATATAAGACATCTATGATTATTTGCGTAGAATCAATAGTCGTAACATCAGTAACGCATAAAATCACGTCGCTTTAGCAAGCGCGCTGCTGAGACAGAACGTTCTGTAATATACATTATGATGTTGCTGGCTCCCACACGTCGGCAGATTGAGCAGACCGAAGTCCCGGGTGGGTTTTCGCTTAACGTACCTTCTGTTGCACCCTCTAACTATGCAGTAGGTTTGGACGACGTGAGCGGTTATATGGGCTGCACCATCCAATGACAATCGACGTTTCAACGTAAGGTTGTTTCTAAATTTGAACCCTACAATGGCCACTGGTAACTTGCCAGAATCTTTTCGTGCTAAATAGGGTAATGTCAGCAAAGTGCAAGCCTTCTTTATTCATCATCACTTAAGGTTCTAAGAATCTCGACTGGTCACTGGTAATAAATTAAAACACTGAAACTGCGACACCACAAGTGCCACCTACATTTTCGCCGGTGCGGCGTAAATCGAGGCGGCCAGCATGAGACAGTGCGGTCCAAGCGTTGTATAACCACTGCCGCAGTCATGTATTGTGGATGACACAATCCTTCGTCCATAATTCCCGGACAACACATCACCAATACTCCATGGCAGTAACCTTCAGAATAGTACCTCCAGAAAACATACCCAAGGACAATATCCCTAGAAAACATACTCCCCAGGACAAATATCCCTGATACATTCGTCGACCGTTGCTTCCAACAGCCGCTATTGAGGTATTATCTTTGCCTCTCCATTCTATGCTAAACGTTTTGCGTTTTCTATTGCTTTCTTTTACCCGGCCGCCCCAGTTCTTGTTCAACTCTCTCTCTCTCTCTCTCTTCTCTCTCTCCTTCTCTCTCTCTCTCTCTCCTCTCTCTCTCTCTCAAACCCTCTCTCTCTCTCTCTCTCTCTCTCTCTCTCTCTCTCTCTCTCTCTCTCTCTATATATATATATATATAATATATTATATATACTATGGACACGTATATGGTCATACCTTTTACAGCCTTTTGTTTATTAAATTTCCAATGTATATATATATATATTTATTTATGTATATTGGAAATGTAAATATATATATTGGAAATTTTAAATATATATATATATATTTATAATTTCCAATATATATATTTACATTTCCAATATATATATATATATATATATATATATATATATATATATATATATATATATATATATATATTATATATATATATATATATATATATATATACATACATACATATTGGAAATTTAATAGACAAAAGGCCCTGACGTATGACCATATACGTGTCCATTGAAAAGAATGCAATATGTCTCACAGTTGGACACTGGAAGTTGGAATGTGTACAGCGTCTTGTTGGGAAGGTGTGGTACGTTGATGTTTATTTATTTCCACCACGGGAGATGGCACGGAGAGGAACGGAGTCAATATGTTTGTTTATTAGAAATGTTTTGTATGACATTGGTTGACCCCCAGCTACAAGGCCAGCAGGAGACGACTCCGTTTGTTTGAGGGTCACCATGACACTGAAATCAGGAAAAACCCAGACACGATTGTGACTAATTTAACCAAGGCGTGCCGCCCTCGTGATTGAACGGTTGCTCTACCGCAGATTCTGCAGGCTGTTGTAAGGCGTCTTTATTTATTTCATATAATTAAATAATTTCACATTTGGCAGGTCTACTGAAAGTAAACGATGTATGTTACTTTAAATTGATTAATGCTAGCAGTGGTTGCTTGAAAACAGGTACTTTCTACCTGGTGCCATTGAAAGGGAAGTAAAATATATTACCCGGGGGTAAATTTGTAACCTATCGCGGACTCGCACCGCTGGAGTTCCGTGCAAACATATTAACATGAATTGGGATGAAATAACTCCCGCGTTACCCTTGAATCTAGAAGTGTCGAGTAATCTAGATACCGCTTACACTGCACACTTTGTAGGAACTGTGCCCTCACAAAATATAAATCCATGTTGACTGTATATGAACAAGGCCAGAAAGAACGAGACAGTTGTACTTACTCAATGTGTAAAAAACAAAATTGTGGAATTTAATTTGTACATATCTTTTTCAAAGTACAAATATTCTATGAGGTATGTTACCCCACAAAACGGTTTCACATTCGTAGATTTTCAAATATTTTATTAACCTTAAAATGAGTATTACCATTGCTATGATTTTCGTTTCAAAATGAGGGTCAACGGATTACTTGTCTCTTGTATTGTTAGAATTAAACTTGTCGAAACTGATACATGTGTGCTGAGCGGTTATATAAGTCACACACTTCGCATGCCACGTAAAGCCATAGCACAGCTGGCCACCGACCAATAGTTCACACCCGCCGACGTTGGTGGCTGGCGAGGGCGACCACGAACAACACTTCCAACTGCCTTCGACAAAGATCTGCAGGAAGTCGGCAAGCGATATCTTGACTGGCTGAGATCGCATGACCGAAGTCGATGGAAAAGCATTCAGCAGAAAATTCTGAAAGCGGCACAGACGAAATTGTCGTCTCACTGTTGTAGTGAGATAGTGACGCGAAAGTGCGATCACATGCACGCACGCACGCACGCACGCACGCTCGTACGCACACATACACTTTTCGGTGAGCGGGTGAACAGAAAAGAGATACTGGTCACAGGGGTAGTTCACACCACATTCCCACATTTTCCAAGCAACATACTCATCACCTAGCGGGTAAACATGGAATTATCAGACTACGTTTTCCATCTGCCATTTTGATTTCTGAATTTCGGTCACTATGACCCTTTCTTTGGGTCATCACTACAAAGGTAAACTGGAATTGTGACTTTGCCAACGTCATTTCCAGCTGTGAGGTCTAATCAAAATCGTATTTATCACACGTTTCACCACAATCAATAGACCTATTTATGGGAGCCGTCTGACACTGCTGCTGTGTCTTTGTCGAGCTTGTCTCATAAACCTAATAGCTCCGTATGTCAACGCGACCTCACCCACCGGAGGCGTGGCGAGAACACACATGCGTCATTTCACTAGAGTGTGCATACTTTCAGTGATTTATCTTTAAAATAACAACGACAATATCTACAAATGTCAAATGTAATATTCATGATGCACTCGCAAAATTACATTGCTCTGAAACGTTTCTCTGTCAAAATAAAAGGGGAGATATATATATATTTGCCAAGTAAACTTATACGCATGTATATATGCTTACGTGTACTCGTGTATGCGTGAACGCATGTGTTCGTGGGTGTACCACTAACGAACGTATAATGTTAGCCGCACACCGCCCGATTGTCTATGCCGCAAAGCATCTCAACCGTCGCAGCCCAATCGCGTATGATCGTAAGCTTACGACTGGCCTACGACTGACCGCCGAACACAGCTACGATTGTTCACAACTGTATATGCATAATATTAAACCTGGCCTTATTCTTACGCTCCCCAAATCAACCACGCTACGGGCCTGATAGTATGTGTGTTTTGTAAATACGTCGGATTATGGTACTTACTAATATAGTGACGCGTCTGTTAATGAGTCCGTCTGGGAGTGGGGGGGGAGGGGGCATACATTGTTTTTGTAATACAAAATAGTTTTTAGATTCACAAAACAAGGTAAGATCAGTTTAATATAGCCTTCTCCAAGTCAGACTATACTAAAACACATCGTATTTAGGCCCACTTTAAAACATTATTTTTAATCCAGTCGATAAGTCATAAGACCTTCAGCACTTCCTCTTGTTCTATCACATAGACCCCCGTGCCCCTGGCTCTGCCTCTGGGCCTCTGTCTCTGATACGGGGCTATGACCTAGCCTAGGGCTAGGCTATGACTATGTCTAACACGACTATGTATGAATATGTATTTTTACACATGTTCATATGACACTTATTCATACCCATAGCCATAGGCATAGACCATAGCCTAGGCTAGGGCCTACGCCACGGTGTCGTTTACTATAATACGGTGCTTAGTACAATATATTATAATAATATTAGCAGGAAAAACAAGACGTCAAGTGGGCAGTATTGCAGTAATACTAATAGCAATGAAGCGAATCTTTTTATTACGCCTACAATGGCTACATACCGCCAGTCCCAAGTGCGGAGGCGATCTCGTTCAAAGCCTTTGCTTTCGCATTTCTGTTTGAATAGCACTATGACGAACAATCGAACAAACACTGCCGACTGTGCCACATATCAACAAGTGCGTCTTTCGTCATCTCCCACCAGAAATCGGCCATTTTCCCAAGAATCTAAATACCAATTCTGTTCTCTGATTGGTTAATTCCTTACGATTGGAAAATCAAAGTCGAAAAGTGCCGCACACCGCCCGATGTAGCGGCCAAAAGGGTGACGAAACGGCAAAACATGTCGAGTCCTGCAAAAACCGTCGCGTTCTGTCTGCGAGAACCGTCCAGTCCTGCAAAACCCGTCGAGTTCTGCAAGAGCCGTCGAGTTCTGCAAGAACCGTCGAGTTCTGCAAAAACCGTCGAGTTCTGCAAGAACCGTCGGTTCTCGCTGACAGAACGTCACCCTTTTGGCCGCTACGGCGCCTATGAGGCGCCTATAAAGCGCCGTAGCGGCCAAAAGGTTGACGAAACTTATTTACTATATTTTCATGAATCATTCACAAAGTCATTCTCACAGAGGACAATGAATGGAAAAACAATCCTGTAAATGCTACCAACGTAAACGTGCTTGAAAGCTAAATTTACATTTAAAACGACAATGCCACGAGACGGCCTGCAGAATACATAACGAATTCAGTGGAGCATTTCGTGTGGGGTTTCGTGGCTTAGTGGTAGAGCGTTCGCTTTATGTTTGTACAATACCGGCTTCATTCCTGGTAGGTCCAATTAAACTTTTTTCTCGTTAATTATTATTATTATTTTATCAATCATATTTAGTGCAATATTCGCTTTTTTATTTCGCTGATTGGCAATGTGTAGTACTAATTATTTCTAAGTGAGGTTAAGTAGCGACATAACAACTAAATTGGTTATAACGTTAGCAAATAGGATGTGCAGCTAGAAACAATTTTATAAATTGTTTTAATAGTTTTTGCAATGTATGCCTTTTTAAAACAAATAATATATGTGATCCCTTATGAAAGTATCACCAATGATCATACGCGCGCACACACACACACACACACACACACACACACACACACACACACACACACACACACACACACACACACACACACACACACACACACACACACACACACACACACACACACACACACACACACACACACACACACACACACACACACACACACATACACACACACACACACACACACACACACACACACACACACACACACACACACACACACACATCCATGTTGAATTATAATTTTACATAATACAGAGGTATACGGTAAGTAAACATGGTATATATTAAGGTAAATAAACAAATAGGGTCAGGAGACTCCTCTTATGCTATCGAGGAGCCACCTTACAAATTAAAATTAAACTAATTTTGGAAACAATTAAAGTTTAGTGTGCTGAGCAAATCCCTCTAAGCTGTGTGTGTTAAGCTTTTCGTTTACAATAGTGGGAATATTATTAAGTAAAAATGGAATAGTGTTTAAATTGTACATGTCTACGAAGGTTCTTGCGGTACGAACGTTTCGTTAAAGCGGCCCCCGTATTAAATCGACAACTTCGAAATCGCCAGGGGATAGTTCAGCCGTCATAACGCAAAACAAACTCCCCACCAGTGATGCCGCACAGCATATCACCATGGACATATCACCATGGACATATCACCATGGACATATCACCATGGACATATCACCATGGACATATAGCCATGATATCACCACTCTACCATATCTTTATTATAAATTAAAAATGAACAGTTGCGGAGTGGTATAAAGAAATGGTTGCCTGGGCAACGGCATTGTTGTTTACGACTTGATGCGTCATTGCAACAGGCAATTGAGTAAAGTAGCATATTTTCACATGGCAAGTGAATATCTGGTTAACATATATACGTTAATCAGAGATTCACTTGCACACTTCGAGCAGTATAATCAAAGGTAGTCGAGTATGTATTTAAATGCGACGTTGTATTCTATTTTTACTATTGTGGAATTTGAAGTGTTTGTTGGAAATATTTATTAATTGATTGATTGATGGTTTCAAACAAAAACGAACGTTATTGTGTCTCTAGACACATGTTCAATAGACACACTGTCATGTATTCTTGTATATGACGACGGTAAGCATTTACAGAGATGTATTCAGACGACACGCCATGTGACAACACATCTTTATTCTGCAACTCCGCCAGGTGGCAGCACAGTCAGCTCGGCCTGACCAGGCCAGGGAATACATGATATCTTCCCCCTTTTAGGAGTAACTATCCCCACACTGCCTAGATTGACGGCAATGTCATACTTAGATGTCTAATTAACCCCTGGTATTATTATGACCACACTTACTGGGGTTGATTCATGAACTCTTTATGCGTATCAGTCCTCTATTAGTCTCTTGGGTTTGATGATGGCCCTGTGTGAACGGCGCACCGTCGGGCTTGGCGGGGTCAGAGACAGGCTCAACGGCACCTCGCGTGCTGAATTTCCAGGTGGACTTGACGGAACACCATCTGGCACTGGCTCATTCATACTTGTCAACGGAACTCGCGGCTGTACAGAAAACTCGGTCTCTGAATTGATGTTTGATATGGCACTACAAACTCGAAATTGACGTCTGTTTCGGCGGTAGGTGCCAGACTCTGTCTGCAGACTGTGGGGTGTTGGTTGAGCTAGTCACGACCCCTTTCTTGGTCCAGTTCTTGTCGTGTCAGACCTGACCCTCACCATATCACCAGCGTACAGTTGCGGCAGTAATTGTGCCCCACGGCGACGGTTGTAGTGGAACTGGTATGACTGCTTTGCGTCATAGTCCTTCTGACGGACCAGGTCTGGATCGGGCCAGCTTGGCCTCAGCGGTCACGGTAGGGTTGCTAGGGTCATGCGGATGTGATGACCCATCATAAGATGAGCGGGGCTGCATCCCGAGGCGGCGATGACTGTGTCCCGGTAGACCATGCGACCCAGCCAAGGATCTTCTTGTATGAGAATCATTTTGGCTGTTTGGACGGCCTGCTCGGCTTCTCCACTGGCGTTTGGCATGTACGGGCTTGATGTTATATGTGTAAACCCTACTTCTCTGCAAATGATTTGAAATCTGACGACGCGAATTGAGAACCGTTGCCCGATACCAACTGAGTTGGGATGCCAAATCGGGCGAACGTGTCCTCCAACTGTAGTACTGACGATCAGAATCTCAATCCACCTGGAGTAGTAGTCTATCTCTGTTTGTCCTTTCTTGATGTCAATCCCCGGCCACCAGACGGATAGTCTGGTTGGTTATACCTTGTTAGTCAAGCATGTAATTATAGTCATTCTTAGTGTGGTATCAACATTCATTGTAGTGTCAGATGTTGGAGACGAGCCACACAGTGAAGTGGATGTGATATTCTGGCAATCAACCACGGTTAGACAGAGGTAGCCACAAGCGTACGGTTGTTGAAGTTGAATTGATGTCGGTAAACTTGACAAAAGGAGGTCGGCGATTTCAACGAAGACCGAACGTATACTTTCTGTTCTTGGTGTATTTGTGTAGATACGTATACACGTGTACTTTCTGTTCTTGGTGTATTTGTGTAGATACACGTATGGTTGTTTGGAATGAAGACCCGATTTAGAGACAATTATTATTCTCGGAATAACGAAATGTTCATGTGATACCATTTTATATCCAAGTCCCTCGTGTCTCCTGTATGGAGTGTATAATAGGAGACAGATTGTTTGGTGGTGTGTTTACAGGTCTGTGTGATGTGCCTAGTGCTGTAGTGTAGTGTGTAGTATGTAGTGTGTGCTTCATACTCTCGCTTTCAGCTACAGCCGCCAGATAGCTCCTTGTAGTGAAAAGGGAGCTGAGTGCGTAAGTCTCCCCTGCTGGTATATAGCCTCTCCATAGACAAGACTCTAGTACAACTTCCCCGTGGTTCACCGTGGATACTGGGCACCTTGCGGCCCCAGGCGAATGTGCTAGGGATCTCGGAGCAGGTTGGAACCTTAAAGGTGCAGTGTGCAGGGCCCACCAGCGTGTGGACACGTCCCGGTGCTGCACCATTCCAACCCCCAACGCTCATCTAGGAGAAGGAAAACTCTGACATAAAACCGCAACAGCAGGTCAGCCAGGGCAGCGCTGCTGAGTGGCTATGATGTACCAAATGTAATGATGGTACAAATATTGTTGAGCGAGAGGGCTACCGCGTCCGGGGTAACCGACGCTCCGCCTACCTTGGCTGCGGCGAGAAGACAGCGAAGACCAAGGGGATCGTCAGGCCGGCAGCGATCCAGATGTGAAGTCCAGCTAGGCAGGCTGAACGTGGGGACGATGAGTGGGAAAGGAGTCGAGGTGGTGGAAATGATTGAAGGAGACTGAAAGTATTATGCATCCAGTAGACTAAGTAGAAGGGAGACAGAGCAAGGACGATGGTGGGAGGGTACAAGCTATTGTACGCGTCATTGTATCCGAAGAGATCAATAAGACGGTGGTCAGAGTGGACAGATGGAAGGGGCGCATAGTGATGGCATGGTTGATAATTAGGAAACAGATGGTGTGTATTATGTCTGTGTATGGGCCACAGACGGGAAGGACGGAGGCAGAGCAAGAGGAGCTCTGGGATGCTTTGAAGAGGATGATGGGATTGGTGGAGCTGGAGGTGATGTTGTGTATTGCCGGAGACTTCAATGCACATGTTGGAGTAGTGGAACCAGGGGAAGAGGAGAGCTTTGGCAGGTACGGATGGAGAGCGAGGAATAGAGAGGGTCGAGCTCTGGTGGAGCTGGTGGAGAGAAATTGGTTAGCAGTGGCTAGCTCTTTCTTCCAGAAGCGAGAGAGCCACAAGATAACATACAGGAGTGGACAGCACAAGACATAATTAGATCTAGTGATAGTCCGGAAGCAGCAGCAATGGAAGATTAAGGATTGCCGGAGAGCATGTCACGACACAGCACAAGCCAGTGGTGTTCGTTGTGCGTATGCAGAAGAAGAAACAAACTAAGACTGTGGACCGCAGGATTATTAAGTGGTGGAGGTGCAAAGACGACGTCGCTGTTGAATACAAGGAGCGGGTGACGGTTAAGTATAAGGAGCTCAGTGAAGAAGTTGATGGTTTGGAGGAAGAGTGGAAAAAGTACAATGAAGCAATTGTGGGAGCTGCAGAGGAGCTATGTGGAAGAACATCGAGAAAGGGCGGAATGTCAAGGAGTAGTAACCAAGGATGGTGGACAAGCGAGGTTGCAGAGGCAGTATGCGAAAAGAATGAAGCCTGGAAAGAAATTGAGAAGACCAAGGAGAGAGGAAATCAACATGATGCCAGGATGATACACACATACAGGCAAAAGAAGAGAGCGACAAAAAGAGCTGTTGATTAGACGAAGAGAGAAATGGAAGCAGACGTATATAGCAATCTAGATGAGGATGGTGGAAAGAAGATGATGCACAAAATGGCCCGAGACAGGGATGAGAATAGTAATGACGGTGATGAAGGATAGCAATGGGAAGTTAGTGATAGAACAAGAGGCAGTGCTGAAGGTCTAGGAAAGCTACTTCAAGGAGGTACTGAACCAGGAAAGAAATAACAATGATCTGGAATTACCATCATATGTAGAGGGGAAAGTGTTAAGAGTTAACTGATATTACGGAGAGATGCAAACCGGGATGAAAGGGGTGAAGAAGGGAAGAGCACCTGGTATCGATGAGATGCGTGTGGAGATAGTAATGGCTGCGTGGGAGAGTGGAATCAGCTGGACAAAGAGGCTGCTAAATACATGTAATGGCGGACAGGGCTAATTGTCCCAATATGGAAGAAGAAGGGAGATGTGCAAGACCCAGGGAAATATCGAGGCATCACACTTCTAAGTCACACCATGAAGCTGCTAGAGAGGATCCTGGATGTTAGGATCCGAAAAAAGTAGAGCAAGAATTGGGTGAAGAACAACAGGGATTCAGTAAGGGCAGAGGGACGACTGATGGGATGTTTGCAGGGAGAATGGCAGTGGGATTTATGCACCTGGAGAAGGCCTATGACACAGTCCCTAGAGAGATGGTGATGGCAACAGTGAGATGGATGGGAGTGCCAGAAGCAGAAGCCAGGATGGTGGAAGCAATGTATAAGAGAACAAAAGGAAGAGTTGTGGTTGGACCTGCGTTGTCGGAAGGGTTTCCAGTTAACATCGGTTTGAGGCAAGGAAGTGCCCTTTACTGTTTATCATGGTAATGGAAATAATCAACAGGAAGATCAGCACGAAGGATATTCTCAGGAAGGTGATGTATGCAGACGATCTGGCCATAATAGCAGAAAGCAAACAAGACCTACAGGAAGTATTGGATGAATGGAAGGGGGTGTTCGAGAAGCCTGGACTGAGAATGAGCCTAGAGAAGACAGAAGTGATGTGGGTTGGACACCAAAGAGAGGAGTTGGGCATTCAGCGGCAGAAGTGCGACGTCGGACACAAGCGGGAGCGACTGCTTGGAGAAAGGTAGAGGGAGTCATGTTGGACAGAAACATTTCAAAAAAAGCTTAAAGGGAAAGTCCTGAGAACGTGTGTTACACCAGCATACCTGTATGGTCTGGAGACATTGGCGTTGACTGAACAACAACAACAACAGAAGTTGCAAGTGTGTGAGAATAACTGGGTTCGTCGAATAACTAGGACAGAGAGGGTGGACAGAAGAAGGATGAACGACCTAAGGAAAGAGGTTGGGATGCAATGCAGCCTAACAGGAAGACTGGTGAGAAGCAGGATGAGATGGGCAGGCCACTTGGTAAGAATGGATGCAAGCAACCTAGCAGAGGTGGAAAAACATCAAGGACGCAGGAAAAGGGGAAGGCCACAACTGAGATGGGAGGACTGCGTGAGGAGGGACATGTGAAAATCGGGGGAGGATGAAAGATGCAGAGAGGGGGCGGCCGATAGAAAACTATGGAAAGAAAGAACAGAAAGAGTGGCTAGACAATACTTTACCTGATCCTCACCCTGTACAGCAGGGAACAAGGAGGAAGAGCACAGATTGTTTCAAGAATGCAATACCATGCCTGAGGGTTTACTGTTGGGGAGATTGAAACTATGGTTGGCTGACGAGCACTACTTTTGTTTTGAGTTTTTGTTTAGGGTTGACGTTGTGTATATTCTATTTCGATAGTTCGGTTGGATCGAATAGTTAGATGTAGATTGGAGGAATATATAAATATATATATATATATTATATATATATATATATATTTTATATATATATATATATATTCCTCCAATATATATATATATATATATATATATATATATATATATATATATATATATATATATATATATATATATATATATATATATATATATATATATATATATACATATATTGGTTTGGCCTAGTCGTCATGACATTTAAATAGAAAGGCACTTCTACAGTGCGGATGTTCCCTTCCTGTCGTGGGAAGTGCAGGTGCGTATGGACAAGGAAATATCCCTGATATGGAAGGCAGAGTGGATGACGTAGCAGTTATGATGTTACGAGATACCGGCTGCGATGAAATGATCTTGTTAATTTTCGCCATTTGATTGGACGAAATCAGAAGCTAGTTTAAATGGATCGGTCGATCATGGAAGTGCCAGCAGCCACGTGTTTAATAGATACCCCTGTGTTTACAGGAGAAGTAGAGACTTTATGTCTGCCTCACCCCAACTGCGAGACTTGGTTGTCGGAAATATTCCTGGAATACACCCTTACATTCTAGGTTATGAAATTAGGGAGAATTTTCAACATTTGAGGAACTCGGGAAGTGGGGAAAACATCGGTAACGAACGCAGAAAATGAAACAATGTCTGATAATTCGAATATGAAGAGGGCCGAGAAGGATGTAGGATGTGCGGTGCAGACCCGTGCAAAAATTACGAGATAAGCAAAACCTGACAAACCACTTCATGCACCGGAAGTAAATATCTTGCCTGTCTCGGCGGTTGAGTTCAAGAACGCCCAAGTCTAAGCAGGTATTACGAGATGGCTCAAGACGAGTCTTTGGATAGAACATGAGGAGAAACTTGGTTCAAGATAGTAGAGCACATTTTGTTTCGGTTTTACCGTCGCCCTGATTATGGGACTATCGTGAAACAAGCGATTGTACCGAAAGGCCTATGATCAGAATTGATGAATATTGGACAAGAGGGAATTCTATCCGGTCACCTGGGAATCCAGAAATTGTCAAATCGAAGTTGTTGACAACAGGAAGTTGCCAACCTGTGCTCATCAATTACTTACAGGAAAACGAAGGTGTAATTGTTAAAACTGAAGATAGCAGAAGTTCATTGTCCTAGTACAATACATACAAATTCAATATAAGTTAGTTCTGAATATCCCGTTTATCCATAAGTGCCCTGTTGGCTTTGTACATTCGAAGACGAAATATTGGCTGGAATTTACCTATTTATTGTCTCTAACTACCTGTTATATGTGATGTGGAAATGTTTTCTACCCATGAGTTGTTTGTTTACATTTGTCTCCGCATACTGGTTGTCGGGTGAACCGAACAACTACCTGAGCTACCAGAACTGCATGATCATTAACTGAAGGTTCGGCGACAGGTATCACCGATGGTTCGACGACGATTGTTGCCAGAAGAAGTTCTACATCTGCGAGAGACACGGTTGGTACTGATGGGGTCCGTCGTGTTGGCGCCATTACTCGAGACTCCCGAAGACTGATCCCGATGGGCCCCGTGAAAGCTTTGAGCGAGACCAGCGAGACAATGATACCAGCTGAGCCGTGTTGCTACAGCGCGTAGAGCCGTGTTGTTCCTGCTGTAGAGCCGTGCTGCTGCAGTGTGTAGAGCCGCGTTGCTGCTGATGTAGAGCCGTGCTGTTGCAGCGTGTAGAGCCGCGTTGCTACTGATGTAGAGCCGCGCTGCTGCAGCGTGTAGAGCCGCGTTGCTGCTGAAGTTGAGCCGTGCTGCTGCAGCGTGTAGAGCCGCGTTGCTACTGATGTAGAGCCGTGCTGCTGCAGCGTGTAGAGCCGCGTTGCTGCTGATGTAGAGCCGTGTTGCTACAGCGCGTAGAGCCGTGTTGTTCCTGCTGTAGAGCCGTGCTGCTGCAGCGTGTAGAGCCACGTTGCTGCTGATGTAGAGCCGTGCTGCTGCAGCGTGTAGAGCCGCGTTGCTGCTGGTGTATAGCCGTGCTGCTGCAGCGTGTAGAGCCGCGTTGCTACTGATGTAGAGCCGTGCTGCTGCAGCGTGTAGAGCCGCGTTGCTACTGATGTAGAGCCGTGCTGCTGCAGCGTGTAGAGCCGCGTTGCTACTGATGTAGAGCCGTGCTGCTGCAGCGTGTAGAGCCGCGTTGCTGCTGATGCAGAGCCGTGCTGCTGCAGCGTGTAGAGCCGCGTTGCTGCTGATGTGGAGCCGTGTTGCTACAGCGCGTAGAGCCGTGTTGTTCCTGCTGTAGAGCCGTGCTGCTGCAGCGTGTAGAACCGCGTTGCTGCTGATGTAGAGCCGTGCTGCTGCAGCGTGTAGAGCCGCGTTGCTACTGATGTAGAGCCGTGCTGCTGCAGTGTGTAGAGCCGCGTTGCTGCTGATGTAGAGCCGTGTTGCTACAGCGCGTAGAGCCGTGTTGTTCCTGCTGTAGAGCCGTGCTGCTGCAGCGTGTAGAGCCGCGTTGCTGCTGATGTAGAGCCGTGCTGCTGCAGTGTGTAGAGCCGCGTTGCTGCTGGTGTATAGCCGTGCTGCTGCAGCGTGTAGAGCCGCGTTGCTACTGATGTAGAGCCGTGCTGCTGCAGCGTGCATGACCGGTGTAAACCGAGATTCCTGACTAACGCATCGGTTTTAAATAACATTATGCTCTTCTTATTTGTTCACTTCATTCGCTTCTGTGAAAATGTTGCTAGCACGTTTGAATTATGTGTTGCTCTCCTCTTAGTCTCTGAAGTCCGGGTGAGGCTGAATAACTTGAAGATGCCAGATTACTGAACATGGTCGCTGTAACATGAGACCAGGTAAAATGAGCCGAGACAATGACTCCAGTTATATCGTTCTAATCACAATAGATCAACTTGAGTGTTGGAATACAACACGGCTTGTCAAGTCAGGAAAAAGTTTTGTAACAGTCTTGTGATTTGAAAATAAAGTACATAATATGTCAAATATCATTAAAAGCCAACTGTTTTAAATATAATTAAAATGTAGTTGGAATATCTGCCAGTGATAATATACATTTGCTGTAATTGTTCGTGACGTTTCGTTGTGGCCACGAACATTAACTTATGACCTGTTCGGCTTTCTGTCCACACACAACCCAGTATTCCCAAGCCTGCATATGTTAACTGCTCAAAACCAAAATATGTTCCCCAGTTGTAGTTCTTAAAACTGCTCATATTTGACAGCTATATTTTTGACCAGTTTCATTGTAATTTGCAGATTCATTATAGATTCGTGCAGGTCGCGTACGCACTGTCGTACAAGTTGTTTTACTTGGCGTAAGTCACGTGGTCACGCGATGACGTCATACAATCGAGATATTTCATGGAATGGCGGCGGCAGGTAGGTGACCGCGAGTGGTACACCAGTTCTTCGCGTTGCAGTGCCGTTTTATGACGGTGTATCTGCGTGATGAGTAAACGCATTTAAACACCGACTGTACAGTAGCATAAGCACCGACACCATATACATCTGAAGAGCTCGCGGGGCGTGAATATGGCGTTCAACATGTCGGGCATAACGAGTTACGCCGATTACGTAAATCAACTTGATGTTGACGTTGCACCGGCGTCGTTCAACATTGGATTGACAGCGTGGCTGACGGGAAGCGTGAACGCCGTCAAAGACTTCCTCGTTGATCACAGCGAGAGCATCAGCTCGCTGATATACCTGAGCTTCTTAACGGCGCTTACCGGAGCAAAGGTGCTTTCCTTTCACAAAGGGTCGTACAGAGAACTGTACAGAGCATTGAATTTTCCGTACAAGCCTTGCAAACAACGTGACAACGAGTTACACAAGTCTCATTCGAAGGAGGAATTCTCAGACGATGAGAACACGTAATAACCACTGACTCCATTAGAAATGTAGGCGCGCAACAAATCTACGGTAGAGACAGATCACGCTCTGGACAATTCGACAAAGTTTGTGATCGCAATAAGCCTCGAAGACTGGCACTTTTGGTTTTTAGGGTGAACAGGAATACGTCACAATGTGTTACCTCTGTCTTGTTTCATGTGGCATTTCGTGAAAGTTATTTTTCGAACACGGAAATAGCGGCGGTATTCAACGAGTCTCGCCTAGACTTGGCAGTTCAGCATGAGTGAGCATACTTTGCACGTCCAGTCATATATTATGACTTTGCCGACAGTGCATATCGTAGTGGTGACGTGCACCTCGGACTGTATATGTTATTCATAATCAAACAATGACAGCTTGCTGCAAGTTACTATAAAGTCACTGTAATGAAACGGGAAAGTGACAGTGACGGAGCAGAGATGCAATGACATAGTTCATAGGATATAAAATACTCCCTTTCAGAGCATTTGTTTATGTTTCTTCTTCCGTTGACTCGATATCCCGGAAGCTGGGTTGGGCAGATCACATGAGGAAAGAAAAGACGATCACATTGCTATTGTTATTGTGATGTTGTCGCTTTAATACCTGGATATATGACACGTCACGGTACCAACCCTGTGCCAAAGAACATTTATATACACAAAATGTATAATGACGGATCCAGTTGCATATGCCACTCTTTCGCCCTCTAAAGTCGTAGACATTTCCGGGTTATTTCATTCATTCAATCGTATCCTCTTGGAGGTAATTGACGTAGCCGCGTCGTGGACGCTTCTGCAGTGGCTCATGAGAGATGGAGTCCACGGCAGGTTACGCATTTACCCCGTGTGGGGATCTTTATTTCCCCTGGCATAGAAGGGACCAACGGCTTTTAGTGTATCTGCCTAAGTTTCGAAACGGCAGTAGGTGGTTTCGAAACCCGGTCCCGTCGACGGAAGTCAGACGCTGCCTCACCGCTAACCACATCCGGGTTGTTGAGAATAACATTTTAAAGCGTCATTTTCGAACTTTGCGATT
Organism: Lamellibrachia columna; assembly: GCA_963662155.1. Lineage (NCBI taxonomy): Eukaryota > Metazoa > Annelida > Polychaeta > Sabellida > Siboglinidae > Lamellibrachia > Lamellibrachia columna. The sequence goes on from OY759265.1 coordinate 44,949,114, forward strand.
GCATAGGAATCTCTGTTTTTGTTGTTTTTAGTTTTCGATTGAGTGAACAATTACAATGTAAATGATCATGAATATAATACTACAGGGAATTTCACTGTAACAGTATAACAAATTGGGCCAACCCAATTCTGGAGACCTACCAGAGGTTCCTCAGTGAGTCAAAACAGCTCTCAGGCGCACCAGTACCGCTGTGGTTAAAACATTGAGGTGACCGGGGCTCGAATCCTCTTGCTGCCATTTAGAAGCTTGTCTCAGCTTCCCCTGCTGTATAGCTCTACCTCCAATTTCCCACCTTTTTGGGGGACCAACCTCCCACCTCCCAACATTTTTTTTTGAGTCCACGTCCCACCTCCCACCAGCCCCACCTCTCATATCCCACCTATTTTTGAGGCCAGCCTCTTACTTCCTGCCAACACCGCTCAAGGCAAGAGTCAGTGATGGATACTTGGACCACGTGAACGAATATGTTTGGTGTGGTAATAGCAGCCTACCTGGGAAGGCAAGATGGTGTTGGAATGAGTAGGTCTGTCAGGGGACGAAGTGTAAAGCGCTTTGAGTGGTCGTCAGAACTGGATACTGCACTCTCTATATATAAGAACATCCCTCACTTTGTGTTTTCAACCCCATAAGCGCTATTGAACGGGAGCCACCTGGTGAATAGATGAGTACCAACTGGTTGTCACCGAGCGGGTGGAATGGCAATCACGTTCACGTGTCATCACGGTGGGGCTTTGCTGGTAGTTTAAAATCATATTTAGATTGGCCGCAGGTAATATCCGTCTTAATGGCAGGTTTGGAAACTTTGGTTGCCTGATTGAAAACTTGGGTTGCCTTTTTTCAGACTAGCCGCATTTTATGGGTTTCACGTTGCAATGCGGATGTGCATTGACAGTTGCGTCGGGCGCCACCTAACTGATATAATTTAGCGCGGATATATGTTGGCGATGTCTGACAGATGGCGCCACCAATTGACAACTGCGCGAGCGCGTGCGTGTGCGTGTGCGTGTGCGTGTGCGTGTGCGTGTGCGTGTGCGTGTGCGTGTGCGTGTGCGTGTGCGTGTGCGTGTGCGTGTGCGTGTGCGTGTGCGTGTGCGTGTGCGTGTGCGTGTGCGTGTGCGTGTGCGTGTGCGTGTGCGTGTGCGTGTGCGTGTGCGTGTGCGTGTGCGTGTGCGTGTGCGTGTGCGTGTGCGTGTGCGTGTGCGTGTGCGTGTGCGTGTGCGTGTGCGTGTGCGTGTGCGTGTGCGTGTGCGTGTGCGTGTGCGTGTGCGTGTGCGTGTGCGTGTGCGTGTGCGTGTGCGTGTGCGCGCGCGTTTGTGCGCATAAATGCGGTTGTATTAATCTTACCCCAAATTGTGCGCATTTATGGTGCACGATCACAGCAAAAATCACTGAACTGAATAGCCCCACACCAAGCCGGTATGAAGCTTCGATCACTGACCTTGATATGTGAGGGGGAAAGGAGCATGTGGCTCATATAGTAACTTTATACATGCCACGAAAAGTTTCCATACATTAAATCAAACCAACCAAAAACGCTCGCGTTAGCCAAATAATGGACTGTTTGGACCCAGAAGAGTAAAGTCCTTGGTGTGACGCGATAGCTTCGTAATTAGAGGAAAAGCAAACACATTGCCGTGTTTTATTAATATCAATCTACTATCGTAACCTACATTTCACGATTATAAGGTCGAATCCCATGAAACGTCGACACATCGAGTTTCCAACCATGAAAAATAAAATTAGTCGTGTCATTTTGATATTTGGCTACCATGAAATAGACATGTTGTGGTGTTGGAAGTTGGAAGAGGCGGAGCTTTGAAATGTCAGCACAAACTGACAATTCATCAAGCCAATATATCACCGGGCACAGAACGGGGACGTACGGCAAATAGCGTTCAGTGGTGCTCTTTAGAATGCTGTTTGCATTGTTCTCTGCTAAGATACCTAATTCGTAAGTTATTTGTAAACGACGATTTCGCCGCCAAATGACAATCGAAAATAATAACCTGGAGATGAACAGCCGAAAAAGTATATCACCAGTTAACACACGTGGCGTGCGAAAGTTGAGTAAACATTAAACACGACAATAGGGTCAATCGATAATTATTTCACTTCGTCTTTCAACCAATCTGAAAGCATCGATTCAGGAATGAACATATCCCGTGCCACTTGATATTGCAATTTATCGTGCACCAATTCCATTTTTTTTCGAGTATCCAGCCGATGTGCTTGGTCCGTCGAAAGCAGGGACTACTGTAATAAATTTACTACGAACTATTTCGTGTCTACGGCTAAAATGTATTAGTATTACCTTATCTATAATACCATAATTTTTTTATCTGTCGTAATAGTTTTATTTGTTGGCATCATGTGGTTCTGCATACAGTAACACAGTCTGATGATTAAGCGTCGCATTTTCTGTAGCCGGAATAAACCGGATTTCGCGGGGCCACAGATTTTGACCGTGTCCGGCAAAATACGTACAGACATTTTGGGCTTATTAAACGTGTTTGGGTGGGCTGTACGAAGAACATTATATTAAAAAACAAAAAATAAATGAGGATCAAACCAACTCGTTTTAAATGAAGCAAGGAAATATGGGTCAAGGTACTGATTGCAGCATGTATTGCTGTTTTCATTATAATAATTTCATAATAATATAATACTAATATATAAAATACTTATATTGCGCTAAAATCCTCCGGAGACGCAAGCTCGACAGCGCACAAAAACAAAACGGTTAAGCAGTTCATAATCGATACGCAGTTCCAGTTGTAAACAGTTGGATTGGTACGCTGGGGAGTTATGGAGGATAAGCAAGTTTAAACAGGTTGGGTTTCAGTTTACGGAGAAATGTTGATTTAACACTAAGAGGGAGTTAGTTCCACAGATTTAACACTAACAGGGAGTTAGTTCCACAAAGTCGGTGCAACAACTGAAAAACTCTAGTTCCGACATTTGTCTTAACACTCGGAACAAAAAGTAGATTAGAATAAGGTAATCGAAGCTGTCTGGGCTGTTTTGCAGGAGTGCGTAGTGAATGTATATATGCTGGTTGCTCGGACGAAAGTGCTTGATAGGTAATGCAATGATTTAAGAAGTGGTAATGAGTGAGAGAAACGAGGAGACCGGGTTGCTACCGTTGCCCAAACAATGTTGCATACGTTGTAGTTTCAAGATGTCCTTGAGAGCAATATTATGGTAAAGGGAATTGTAATAATCAACTGCTAATAAGAGCAGTTGCAATAGTTTTGGCAACAGCAAAAGACATATACCAGCGAATACAGCAACAACAAGTTTATGAAATATGCTGTCTAAAATTTAAATTATTAACAAAGGTGACTCCGAAATTCCGTGTTGAGACGGCCGTTGTGGAATTCTGGCTCAGCATAAGTGTTGGGAAAAAACCAATCAAGTTTAACACGCTGCGTTTATCTACCATTAATAAGAAACTCTGTTTTACTTGCATTTAGCTTTAATTTGTTGTTAGTCATCCAGCGGAATATATTCTACAGACATTCCCTAAGTTGGTTTAAGGAACACGAGTTGGTAGTGCCGCTGAAAAGCAATTAGCTGTCTTCACTCTTTGGTATCTATCAATTAAGCGTGATGAACACCGGCTCAGTCCTATGCCAGATATGCCATACCACATTGAGACGCGTTTAATGAGTATGTTATTGTCGATAGTATCAAAAGCATGTCATAAATCAAGCAAGGTAAGCGCTGTTACTTTACCTTTGTCTATATTTAGAGTGACATCATTATGTACTTCTAAAGCGCCGTCTCTGTAGAATGAAGCTGTTTGTAAGCTGATTGCAATACATTGGACATACAATTTGACTCGATGTGAGGCCTTAAACTGCCTGCTACAACTTTGTCCAGTACCTTGGAAATCAAGCTTAGATTAGAAATATTTCTATAACTGTTTAGGTTATCTTTAGGCAAAGTTGACTTCTTAAGAAGTGGGTTGACTTGTGCTTGTTTAAAATCGTCAGGAAACAAACCAGAGCACAGTGATGCGTTTACAATACTATTTGTTATTGGGTAAAGTAATGCTTTTAGCAGTGTAGTCGGTAATGGATCAAGATGACAGGACTGTAGCAGGTGTAAAAGAAGCAAGTAGAGAATTTACTTGTGGATAATCCACTTGTACAGGATTTATAGTGGACATGATTATTTTCCTTACTTCATCAACTGTAGCAGGTGTAAAAGAAGCAAGTAGAGAATTTACTTGTGGATAATCCACTTGTACAGGATTTAAAGTGGACATGATTATTTTCCTTACTTCATTAACTGTAGCAGGTGCAAAAGACGCAAGTAGAGAATTTATTTGTGGATAATCCACTTGTACAGGATTTAAAGTGGACATGATTATTTTCCTTACTTCATCAACTGTAGCAGGTGCAAAAGACGCAAGTAGAGAATTTACTTGTGGATAATCCACTTGTACAGGATTTAAAGTGGACATGATTATTTTCCTTACTTCATTAACTGTAGCAGGTGCAAAAGACGCAAGTAGAGAATTTATTTGTGGATAATCCACTTGTACAGGATTTAAAGTGGACATGATTATTTTCCTTACTTCATCAACTGTAGCAGGTGCAAAAGACGCAAGTAGAGAATTTACTTGTGGATAATCCACTTGTACAGGATTTAAAGTGGACATGATTATTTTCCTTACTTCATTAACTGTAGCAGGTGCAAAAGATGCAAATAGAGAATTTACTTGTGGATAATCCACTTGTACAGGATTTAAAGTGGACATGATTATTTTCCTTACTTCATTAACTGTAGCAGGTGCAAAATATGCAAATAGAGAATTTACTTGTGGATAATCCACTTGTACAGGATTTAAAGTGGACATGATTATTTTCCTTACTTCATTAACTGTAGCATGTGCAAAAGACGCAAGTAGAGAATTTACTTGTGGATAATCCTCTTGTACAGGACTTGATCTGGAAAAGCAGACCGGATCAGACTAATTTTTTTCTTTAAATGATTGGAGAACGAGTCACGTAAATACTTGATTGAGACATGTCTAGGTAGAGTCGCAGCAGTGTGGTGGTCCAATAAGCCATCAGAAACTGTAAGCATCTGGATATTGTCACATGTTGAGCGAGTTATCGCGAGGTCATAAATGTGCGTAGAGAAAGTCACATGTTGTTTTAAGTCACATGAGGTTATGATATCATCAAATGTAACATTTACTGGTGTACGTTTATCCAACTGAAGATTAAAATCATAAAAAATGTAAAATTCTGAATGTAGGGTTGCAAAATGTTCCAGCAAATCCTGAATTTCTTCACAAAGAAGTTGGCTGCCAGTCCAGGAGGTCGACGCAGACATACAACATATGCCGAGAAAGAAGGACCTGACATTTCAACAAATATGGATTCAAAAGTAGAGTAATCAAGGATTAAACGTGAATTTACTGTAAAATGGTCCGATAACAAAAAGCCAACACAACCACCTCTTCCAACTTCACGTGGTCGATGATGAAAAGTATAACCAGATGGAGAAATGTGAGATATGGAAGAAGCAGTGTCACGTGGTCTTAGCCAAGTTTCAGTGAAGGCAAGAATGTCTATCTTTTTCGAAAATAATAAGTCGCTAAGCTGTGCCGTCTTACCCCGAACCGATCGGACGTTTGTGGTAGCAAACCTCATGTTGCGTAATACACAATTATAATTTTTTTAATGGCTAAGACATCACCCAAATTACAAATTCAGAATCAAATGTAATTAAAACTATATATCTGGTCTAAAATTCCACGTTGCCTGAGTTAACAGAAATGTCAAAAATAAGCCATGTAGACACTACTAGAGATGCAAAATAGTGGGACAAAGACGTTATATAAAAAAACTAATAAATTAATAAATGACATATGTTAAAATGTTCACCCCATGGCGACTCGGGGTATAATAAACGCATTGTGGAAAAGTCTATTATCAAGTAATTTATAGGGAACTAGCCCTAGGTCCAACTTATTTTAAATTATGTCAACCCATGCAACGCAAAAACCAAAAGGCTACCAGTTTTTGAACATATGATATAAAAACAAAGTACATATTATAAATAATTATATTAATGCAGTATTATCAAAAGTCACAAGGTAAAATTCGTAAATAGTACATAGAATTTAACGAAGTTACCAACACAAAGGGACAATTTAATAGATAGTAAAACAGCTTGCTAACCGGAGAGTGGGCAAAAAAGGGGATGTAGACAAACCGTTAACGACAACCGTCAGATAAACGTTATTAACTCTTAAATTACCTTAATATAATCTTATTGATGACATTCAATGTTTACCAAAATTTAACTATTTATATTATAATATTACATGTTTTGAATTTAGCTGGATAAAATATATTGAAAAAATACTAAAAATGCAAGAGCGACAAATTTAAATGTTTTAAAGCTGCTGCCTCTACCAATCAAATGGTAGTAATCATTGCATCAAAATACCGTTTCAGAGAGCTTTGTTGTCTATTTCTAATGCATCGCTCGGAATCACGAGGGCCTGTTGTTCAATACCGTTATAATGTTCAATTTCGATAATTCAATATTGCTTTTTGACAAAAGTGCTCCAAACCTGAACACCCTCAATGTCCATCTAAAACTGACATTACAATGGGAGTAATTGCCCAGCTGTGAAGATCTAACTCTGCTACATATAGCAAGGATGCCAGATTTATGTTAAATTTATATGAATGGTAGTAATCGAATCATGTATCGCCGCCGCCGCCGCCGCCGCCGCCGCCGCCGCCGCCGCCGCCGCCGCCGCCGCCGCCGCCGCCGCCGCCGCCGCCGCCGCCGCCGCCGCCGCCGCCGCCGCCGCCGCCGCCGCCGCCGTTGCTACACCACCACCTCGAAATAAAAAATCACACCACACAAATACGCGCCCGCTGTTTAGCGATGTGAAGTGGTAGTTTGTGGTGGACAATGGTTGCGCAACGTATCTGCGCAGTTACGTCAGGGGGTCACTGGTGATCGAAGCGACACTGACAAACACTGAATGTTATCAGTACAATTTGTCAGGCCGATCTAGAAGACGACAAAATGAGCCTAAAACCTTCGAACGAAGCTAAGATGAGTACGACACCAAGTCAGATCGAAAACTTCGACTTCGTGCGATTTACCTTCGCCGATATACACGGAATATCCAGGGGAAAAGCGATACCCAGACGACACGTAGGCAGGTTCGTGAAAGAAGGCGTTGAGTTATACGCAGGTAAGTTCTCGGGCAAGTGCATCTCACGCGGGGCAGTTATTGTATGTAGGGATGTGTGCCTGTGTGCGTGTGTTAAGCCCGCAGCACACTAGCCGATTTTTGTTGAGGGACAAATAATCTTCAGCTGTCGGCTAATGTGCTGCGAATTCCGACAAGATCGGGGCTTCCTGGATAATGTCTGACAGTGCTTGATCTCAGAACGTCCTGACGGGCCTTGTCAGCTAGTTTGCTGCTGATTCCGACAAAGTATCGGGGCTTGCGTGATTAGCGACCATTAGGAAGCGTGATTGCAGTCACGCACACAAACGTCATTGTAAACATGGCGGCCCCAGTGCCACGGCCATGAGGAATCATACTTCAGTTAGACTAACTGGTGTGTCACGCACGAATGTAGTGCACAGTAATTTTAGATATGTGTAATTTTCAAAACATCATAATTTATTATCTGACATAACTACATTTGAGCACGCACGTTGGCAAGTTTGCTGGTAGAACATGTTGACAGTGTAACTGTGGATTCTTAGATGATTTAAATAGGCGGAAGGATTTTGTTTGTTCGCTTTTCTGTGTCTCTTTATTTTCCGTATCATAGTCAAGACGAAGAAAGCTAGCTTCTGTCTTCTTCTCCGCATCGCCGCCACGTGTGATGTGGGCGACGCCATGTTTGCCAAATTCGCCACTAGACTAGGCTCATTAAAAAAAATCGAACCTACCTAGTATCCACTGCAACATGCTAGCATGTTTGAGCAACATTTGTATGTAGCTTTTGTGAAATTATCACACGTTCTGTTAAATTACTTGGTTTGGTTAAACAATGAGTGAAGTAAAAATGGAAGCGCTGAAAATATCATAACTTTGTCACGTGATCTACGAGAGGATGGACGTCACGCCCAGGATCGACATCAACCCGCACAGTGATTACCAAGTTGGATATTTTGACCCTTACCAGATCTAACGATTAAAGTACATTATTTCGATGATTAGAACAAAATATATTTATTTTTATTCCATCGATTGCTGATGTTACATAAACTATTCATATCCTACATATTTGGACATCAACGAACCGGATTTGCGATATGCTCAGTTATTTGAGGATGGAGTTTTAATTGAGTAGTTCGCTCGAAGTCGCTCTAATTGTTTGCGGAGACAGGTTGTATAATTCACTTTTTCATTCTGGAGGAGATAACAGCTAGAGTGCTGGCCTCTGTCAACGAAACAATGGCACTAACCTTTCCAGTAAACAAATAAACTTGTTTATAAGTCACCGACTTGAATTTACGCCGGTGACTGTTCGCTGATAAACATGTGCTAGACGACGTTGCTCTAGCGACACACCATCGCCGTGGCACTCTATCTATATGTAAACAATTGAGATAACTGGATCGGATTAATTACACGAAACCCCAGCTATCTCCGTATCAGTCAACCAATGAGAATGGTTGTACGTTCCCTTGATTGTAAGACATTTAACTGCCCGACATATGTGGACATGTGGGGGCACAAATATCATCAATTGCCCCATTTTTCCATCCTTTCTTCCCCTGCGTGTCAAATTATGAGCTGTATCTATGAACACGAACACGGACGGTTTTCTAGTATGTCTCGCATTTACTTCTACGACCTACCTAGTCAACATGACAGCTTCGTTTTACAGGTGTTGTTGCGTTTGGCCAGCTTGTGATATTTGGACATGTTCGCGTGACTGTTCGTCAACTTGATTTGCAAGGAGAATGTGCCATATCGCCCATCCTCGCTAAGCAAGAGTAGTACTCTTGAGTGCCGAATAAACGTCTCTATACGCGTATTTATTTGATGAAAAATGCCACCCTATACGCGCCGTATTTTGCACTATACTATTATTAAATTTTAACATTTGTGCCAGTCTATATTCTCCGATAATCGTGGCAAATTGTGCAGGGTATAGTTTTTAGGAGAGCAATCGTTCTCACTCCCCATTGTTAGCGCTAATCAATCATCCACGGAGCGGTTTACCGCTCGCGATAAAATCACTTGCTCCCAACTGGAGCTGCACGTGGCTCCCTCTGACGGCTAAGTTCTCATCCTTTCGAACGACAGTCGTAAATTTAGCAGGATCCCGTCCCGGGGGAGTGGGGGGGGGTACTCCCTATACTGAGGTATACATGCATGTGCTGCGCAAATGCCCCTGTTTATGGCCATTTTTCTCTCTCTGTCCAAAGACAAAATTAAAATTGTCTCTCTTTGTGCCCCAATTAAACCTGATAATTATCTCTTTCATCGAAGAGGAAATTTCCCAATGAAAACGTTCGGCCCGGGCTTACCTTACACTTATAGATATTAGATAAATTGCTCAATAATTCTCTCTTGGTGATCATACATTTTTTGATTTTCTCTCTCCATGTACTCCATGGTGCGCTCTGGCGGCACACCCCCACCGCTTTGGTATGGCAGTACCACCCCCCCCCGGATCCCGTGCTTCTAAGGATCCTGGATTTTGATCCCGAAGCGTTAGACCGTTAAATTTCCATGATTAGATGAATCGGTCAGAATATTTAGATCTCTGGAGCTCGACATGGTATATTATTAGTTAAAACGCTATTATCACCGCGTAAACCGACCGTAAATGGCCGCCATGCGCAGCGCTTCAAACCGGTCGTAACCGGCTGGCGGCAGTTTTCCCTGAAACGGGCTTGCGTATTCAACTCAATAAAACTTTAATGTCCATTTAAAAACAGAAAATTCCCCGGTTTTCCGCAGATGTAAAATGTGGTTACTATATCTGCGGTGACCCGAATACGCACAAAGTTTATGCATATTCGGCAGAAAAAAACCCAAAATACCCCTCGATCCGCGTAGTTTTCTAGGGACGCCTTCGGCTTTGCTTCGCGTCGAATAAACAAACTGCTTCGGCGCTAAAATAGACAAATATACTAGTCACTTTTTTGCACTGTACTATTATTTGTTTTGAACAATTACTGTTATTCGGCACTATACTATACTATTATTAAATTTGACCGATTTGCCACCCTATACTTTTATTTGGCCTATACGTTTATTTGGCACTCGAGAGTAGTAGGACTACACTACCCCTGGCAGATAAACCTGTTGAAACATGGAACTTTCAGTTTTTCCCGCGCCATTTGTGAATGTAGGCTGAATCATTTGTACTTTGTCCCACTTCCTGTCTTGGTCGACGTGTTTCTGGGAACTAGACGCGCCCCGCTAAACTCCAAATGGAGTTTCCATAAAATACCAGTCCGACCAACGACGACGGCTCGAATGCCAATAACACTTTTACTATGTGTTACTTTACGCTTATTTACACTGTATGCTCAGTATAATTATATTTACAGCGCACTGTCCACTTTTGTCCGACGTGTAATCTTTTAATATGTGAGTTTTAAATGCATTAATATATGTATTGTATGTTCACACTCGTGAACGCGGAATTATCCCCGGATGTGATGGAGTCTAAATAAAGTTATGATTATTTTTTATTATTATTCACGTACGGCTGTACTAGTACGTTGATTCTTATTATTACGTATCGTTACTTATTAAGTATTGTTAATATCTATTATTTCGTTAACCTGCTTAAAAAAACCCGTCAAATTCTGTAATTGATCACTCCACATAGATTTACATCTTTATTCACGTGCTAGGGATCCTACTGTCAGTCACAAAATCGATAGTAAAATAATGATCCGTCCACGCCCGTGATCATGATCGGCGTTTTATCCGAGTACATTTCGTGCACGTGGTCTACTCGGCTCATTAACATGTGTTAAAGGTCCCTACCCAATTCGATTTTTAAATAATCTCATTTCAAATTAATTTTGTGAAAAATCAAACCTACCTAGTATCCACTGCAACATGCTCGCGCAACGTTTATATATAGCTTTTCTGAAATCATCAGACAAACCATTAAATGACTTATTGTTTGGCCAAACATTGAGTGAAGTCAAAATGGAAACGCTGAAAATGTCATAACTTTGTCATGTGAACTACGAGAGGATGGATGTCACGCCCAGTTGTTCTATATTCCCTTTATTGTAAGATATTTAATTGTCCTACTTACGTGGACATGTGGGGGCCCAAATATCCAAGTGCCCCATTTTGCTAACCTTTCTTCCCCTGCGTGTCAAACTATGAACGAGAAGAGCTGTATCTACGAACATAGACACGGACAGGTATTTAAATCACAGGGTGATGCAAACAAAATCATTAACGAATACCTGCTCGACGCATCCAACAATACTGTGTGTGCATATTCTCACTGGTTTGTAATGTAATCAGTAACTATGGCCCTAACGGCTTGGCGTTAATTGTGGACCCTTTAACAAGACGGTTGTCGTAAAGACATTGCAGAACGCAATGCGTGGGTGCGTTCTCGGGCTATTCACGAGATAGCAATTAAATTAGGATGAAATGTCTAGTCAGTGACTGTAAATAGCTTTTCTGCAGCTAGTTGCGTTCTACATGCCGCCTTTCCACATGCTGTAATTTTGCATATGGTAGTTATCATTGTTTAACAAGATTTAACAAGATTTAACAAGATTTGCCATCCAAGCCAAAGGCCCAGATGGCAAGTGGACAAGGAAGCCATTGGCTTATCGAGAGTCCAACAATGTTCACCTACTTATAACCCGCCCTCCTGATATATGTGTCAACCTTGTTTTTAAACATATTCACGCTGCTAGCAGTTACACAATCTGTAGACAGTTTGTTCCATTCATTTATTGTCCTCTGTGAGAACGAGTGCTTCCTGATGTCCAATCTACATTGATCCTTTACTAATTTTACCTCATGTCCTCTAGTTCTGCTATCCTTCTTGAGTGAGAAAAACATATTTCTATCAATATTTTCATACCCATTCAATATCTTAAAAACTTCAATCTGATCTCCTCTTAACCTCCTTGTCTCTAGAGTTGTTAAACCACATTCTTTCAGGCGTTCTTCATAACTAAGGTCTCTAAGTTCTGGAATAATTTTAGTTGCTCTCCTTTGTATGCGTTCAAGCGTATCTATATCCTTCTTACGATATGGTCTCCATGCTTGTATACAGTATTCTAAATGAGGTCTAACTATTGCTTTATAAAGAGGTATAATTAACTTTTTTCCCTTATATGTTATGTTTCTTCTAATCAATCCAAGAATTTGATTACCCTTTGAAGCTGCAATACCACACTGCTCTGAAACTTTCATATCAGCGCTTATTGTAACTCCTAAGTCCTTTTCTTTTACAGTAGTACCAAGAACAGTAGCTCCCATTTTATAGTTTACATTCAAGTTCCCATGTCCTGTATGTAGGCATTTACATTTCCCAAAATTGAACAGCATCTGCCATTTCTCAGACCATTTCACTAATCTGTCTAGATCGTTTTGTAAATGTTGTTTATCACCATCAGTATTAACCTTTCTAAACAGTTTTGTGTCGTCCGCAAATTTCAGTACGTTACTTGTTATACTCTCGTCCAAGTCATTGATATAAATTAAGAATAATATAGGTCCTAATACTGATCCTTGAGGTACCCCACTCAAAACCGATTTCCAATTTGAAACTTCGCCATCTACTACAACTCGTTGTCTTCTGTCAGTCAGCCATTGTTCTATCCAGTCAGTTATGCTATCCCCGATACCATGGGCTTTTAATTTAAGTAGCAATCTTTGATGTGGCACTTTGTCAAAAGCTTTCTGAAAATCTAAGTAGATAATATCTACTGGCGATCCCATGTCTATCCACTTAGTGATTTCTTCCAAAAAACATAACATATTTGTTAAGCATGACCTTGTTTGAAGCCGAGGTTGTATAATAATATACTGCCTCAGACTGCTACACAAAGACAGCTTTGATAACAATATACGCAGTTAGATCAATAAAATACCGTGATGCGCTAAGATAAGGTAAGCACTCAAGGACCTTGATTGTGGTTTGTACTTGATGTGTACCCTGGGACGGTGGTCCTGGTTTGTACGTGACACGCACTCTATGGTTTGTATTCAAACTGTGGTGCGCATCCTAGGAATGTGGTCATGGTTTGTTTCTGATATACGCCAAGTGTCGGTGACGCTGGTTTGTGACCATTGTCCTGGTTTGTGACCATTGTCCTGGTTTGTGACCATTGTCCTGGTTTCTGACCATTGTCCTGGTTTGTGACCATTGTCCTGGTTTGTGACAATTGTCCTGGTTTGTGACCATTGTCCTGGTTTGTAAGTGACACGTACTCTATGAATTTCTAGTATGAATCTCATTTACTTTCACGACCTGCCTCGTTAACATGACCGCTTCGTTTTCAGGTGCTGTGGCTTTCGGGCCCGGGCCAGCATGTGACATTTTGGAATTCCCCGAAGTTGCGGCGATATCGTCCGGCAACATGAAGTTGATCCCGTGTCCGGATACGCTACACGCCCTGCCGTGGGTGACGCAGGAGAAATTTCGCGTTGGTGAAATCTTGTGCGAGACTCGCTGGACGGCGGACAATCCCCAGGAAGTATGTCCTCGCTACATTGCTCGGAAGCAGCTTGAGCGCATGCGTGACCATGGCTACACTCTCACTTCCGGCTGGGAGTTTGAGTTTATGTTAGTGGATGACGAGGACAAAGAGCCAGCTTTCAAAGGTCATTACGCTGTAAGTAATTTGAAACTCGCACATTACGAGCCTTTCCTGTATGAACTCGATTCGTTCCTGGTCGGTAGTGGAGTGGACGTTGAGTCGTACTTGATCGAATATGCTCATGGTCAGTTCGAGTTAGCCACCAACACAGCCGAAGGCATGCGAGCTGTGGACATGGCCTTCAACGTGAAAGCAGCGGTCAAGGAAATAATATTATGTGCACAGAATAACCAAACAGCAACATTCATGACGAAACCGTTGCATGACGAATGTGCAAACGGTTTGCACTACAACCATTCCGTCTTCAACTTGGCCGGCCACAACGCGTTCTACAACCCAGAAGCCGACGACAATTTGTCTGACGTCGCCCGCTACTGGATGGCAGGCCTGATCGCCCACGCCGGCGCCCTCACGGCTATCTGTTCGCCGACAGTCAACTGCTACCGACGTCTGCACCAGCCGAGGGTGCCCGACTGCGCTGACTGGGGAATCGAAGACCGCAATGCCTCTTTTCGGATGAAGGCCAAAACCGAGAAGCGAACGTACATCGAAAACCGTCTTCCGGGAGGAAGCGCTAATCCGTATCTTGTAGTGGCTGCGACGGTGGCAGCTGGTATGGATGGTGTCACGAGAAAACTGAAATGCCCCGGTCAGAAAGCTAGCAACGCGAAGGCTGCCCGCCTGCCAGACAACCTGGCGCAAGCCTTGCATGAGTTGCAAGACGACCGTGTCATGGTTGAAGCCCTCGGGAAGCAGTTTGTAAGCTGGTTCGTCAAAGTTAAAACAGAAGTAGAGTTGGAGAAACTTAAAGACGTCGACCTCACGAAAAAGAACGTTGAAAAGGAGCGACAACTCTATCTGGAGTTGCTGTGACTCAGAACATATTGTCACGTTCTTAAATAAGTCATGTCAGTGAAGTAACGCGTTAAGTCGTTTGGAACATTCGTATTCTTGCCAAAACCATTACATGACTAGATCGCTTTGTTGCTTTACAGCGTAGACGTACATCATATCATGAAATAGCAAACCATGCAAATATTCCGACGAAGATTAACAACAGAGTTTCTATAATTAGGCTAGACATGTATGTGCCATGTGACATTTATTCATGGGATGTTCAAAGTAGTGTGTATATTGTATTTAGTGCACTTTAACGCTGCACTTAGTTACATCAGGCCTATAGGTAAGTTACATCAGGCCTATAGGTAAGTTACATCAGGCCTATAGGTAAGTTACATCAGGCCTATAGGTAAGTTACATCAGGCCTATAGGTAAGTTTTCGATGCCATTTAAAGCGAAACAAAAGTCATGGTTTTCGGCATTTTTATCAACTGCAAAATACTAGCACATTAAAACTATGTCCTTGTTCTATATAATTGATGTACTGGAAGTTCACATCCACCTATTACCAGGATGTGGGTAAAGGAGGGGTCATGTTTTATCTCCAAGACTAGAGGAGTATTCTTTCATGTTTTGTTTCAACTTCAATATGTACCAGATTACAAATGATTATAGTTTTGCTTTAAAAAATGGACACCCAGATCCCCTCTGAAAGTTGTGCTTCTACATGACTTTCTTTATTGTATTTATGCCTGGCTACGCCCCTGACAATATTAACATACAATGCAGCATGCACACAAAACACAACAAGCGTTGCATAAGCCTCCATTTCGTTGATAATACATATGTGTATCATCAACAATAGTGCTACATTGTCGGCGATTTCTTGATAATGTTTTATAAACGTACACATTATATATATATATATATATATATATATATATATATATATATATATCAAAGGCTTCCCCCTAAATACGCAACTGATTCAAAATACATGTTGTGGTATTAAATTAACAAGTGTGCGTTTTCTTTCTTATATATATATATATATATATATATATATATACATATATATATATATATATATATATATATATATATATATAAATATATATATATATATATATAAATATATATATATTTTCTTTCTTATATATATATATATATATACATATATATATATATATATATATATATATATATATATAAATATATATATATATATATATATATATATATATATATATATATATATATATGTATATATATATATATATATATATATATATATATATATATATATATATATATATATGTATATATATATATATATATATATATATATGTATATATATATATATATATATATATATATATATATATATATATATATATATGTATATATATATATATATATATATATATATATATATATATATAAGAAAGAAAACGCACACTTGTTAATTTAATACCACAACATGTATTTTGAATCAGTTGCGTATTTAGGGGGAAGCCTTTGAGCCATGGCTTACATGGCTTAGTTTTTTTATCGTATATTTCTTTGCGCCGCAACATGGTAGCACGTGTGACTAGGCTTGCCCCCCTTGGCTTACTCTATGCGAGATCATAGATACGTCACTGTTTTGAACAGCGCTAGTATTCAAAGAGTTGTTGGCAACATGCGAAAAACACAATTTGGGACTCCCTGTCTGATCGTGATTCTGGAACTATCACAGTTAAAGCAATTCTTTGTGAGCTAACATACATTCGAGATGTACTGTATCAAAACGTGATAATTTCCCATAAGTACTTTCCCTGCCACTTATTTCTCGGATGTTATGTATAATTTGGGTCTTATATGCGCAAAAAAGCCGATAAATAATTGTTTTTACATGAAGTATTTTGAGCTTGCTGCCATGTGGAAGATTAATTATGCAGCCCGAGTATAAGTATGCACGCATGCTCAGTGAAGCACACAGAGAATGGTGACGTGACACGTTAACATGTCAGTCTCCGAGTAGTCTTGCTTATCCGACTCTCGCTCGGCTTCGTGAGTCCGCCGAGAATAGAGTCTGGCAACAGAAGCATGTTTTGACTGTTACCGTCGTCAGGTTGCACCACTGGTATACGCATAAATTATGTCGTCACCAATCTTTGAAGTAATCTGACGTATTGCTGCGTTTTCGTGATCGCGTGATCTCTCTGATCTTATTATAATGGTATTTTTCTGGATAGTTCGCAGTCCTTTTTTAGACAGGATGCGTGTCAAATGGAGACGCCTATAAAGGTGCACATACGGGGAGTTACTAGAAAGTGCCGATTTGTGCGTTGCATGTAAGTGGAAAATCTAAGGTAAGTATATCACTAGCAATGCCGGAGCTCGTTAGGCGGCGCTAGTAGTGCTATGATCACCAAGTCGACCAAAACGTGTACCCGGAGAGGCCCGTTTATAGGGGGTGCCTTTAACGGTCCATAGCAGCCGACATAGACCACCTATAATAAAAGTGTGCATATGCCTGTAAAGCTGAATAAACGTTCTTTTCTCTGATGTACATCCTATTTTATTTCTTTATGTGAAAGTATTTTGTTTTTTAAGGTGAAAATTTCACGATTCTCGCAAATCCGGGATTCACCTTGATTCACGAAAAAACAATTGTATGTCTTTCATTGATCATTTATTAACACAAAATTTTTTTTTTTCTTTTGGCTAGGTCTGGCTAGTAATGTACTGTACAACTAAAACAACCCCCTATCACTATCCACTGACGCCAAGAATTATCTAGCTATTTGAACGTTAGGTGGCGCCACACACATGTCAGAATAATGAATTATGCGATGTCCTAGCCCGCTGTTGTTTCAAGTTCGTCTTTCTCGTCGTAGTTGTTGAAAGTTCATAACTATCCATTCTTCAAGTGCGTGTGTAAGTAGTAATTGATCTATCTAACTATATTATCGTGTAGCAGTGTATGTTTGAAGTTCTGGAGGGTGTTTTGCTCATTTTGGCGGGAGATAAAACATGTAAACAAACTTGCAAAGTGACGGCGTGACTGACCTGTCAAATGATGTCCCAGCAGACAAGACGAAGAAAGGCATCCATTACTCACATTAAGCTCAAAGCTGACAGTCTTACACTTTGAATGTTAATATGATTTACACTGTGCTTTCTGATTGTTTTTATTATAAGTACTATCATAACTGTGGATACGACTTATGTATAGTGACTAATGACTAGTATTAGTAGTAATGTAAATATTTGTTTATGCCAAATTTATCTATTTTGGATATGATGATGGCCTAGATGATGGGTGAAGGTGTATGAAACTCTAAAAATGATGTACAACTGATAGTTGGTATGCAATATTGTGTTAGAATGGTTATTCACTCAACGATCCACACATATTCATATGATACTTGTAATGACGTACATATTTATAGTAGTTGTTTCTTATTTTAACTACTAATACACCCAGATAATGCAATAAGACACCCGAGAGCCTTCATCTCCCGCTCTACTGATCTCCTCCACGTCTCCTTGGGTCTCCCCCTCACTCTCTTGCCACAAGGGGTCCAGCGCATGGCCACTCTTGGAATGGATGTCAGCGGCATTCTGCAGACGTGTCCGATCCATTTCCATCTGCGGCGTTTAACCTCGAGAGAGATGGACTGCATACCTGTTCTTTCATGGAGTTCCATGTTGGAGATTTTGTTTGGCCAGTAGATTCGCAGTATCTTTCTGAGGCACTTGTTTTGGAAAACTTCCAGCATCTGGCATATGCTTTTGGCGACCTTCCATGGTTCCGCCGCATATAGTAGCACACTCAGGACGTTGCTCTTGAACAGGCGGATCTTTGTTCTGTTGCCGATCTTGTTTGTCTTCCAGATATTCTTCAGTGCCGCAAATGCCCCTTTTGCCTTTCTAATCCTTGCCTTAATCTCAGACTCCGAGTTTCCATCTGTTGACACCTTGGCCCCAAGGTAGGTGAACTCGGTCACCTCTTCAATATCCCTTCCTCCAATCGTGATGGGGTCTGCTGTTTGGCTGTTGTTTTGCAGCATCTTTGTTTTGTTTATGTTTATCTGTAGCCCAATTTTTCCGGCATTTCTTGCAAGTTCATCGCTTTTTCTTTGGATGTCACTGTAGCGGTGCGACAGAAGAGATATGTTGTCTGCAAAGTCTAGATCACCAAGTGTTTCTGTGAAGGGCCATTTGATGCCGCTTTTGTCTCCTAGTGCTGTTTCCTTCATGACCCAGTCGATCCCGAGGCAGAAGAGGAAGGGGGATAGTATGCATCCTTGTTTCACTCCGGTCTTGATTTCAAAATCTTCTGTCAGGTATTGGCCGCAAATTACCTTGGTCCTGAAATCGCCATATAGCAGTTTGATTATGCTCACAATCTTGGGGGGGATTCCATAGTGCCGGAGTATACGCCAGAGAGATTCTCTGTGAATGCTGTCGAAAGCCTTTTCAAAATCGACAAAGTTTGCATAGAATGGCGTGTTCCATTCCTGGCATTGCTCCAGGATCTGCCTTAAGGTAAAGATGTGGTCCCCACAGGATTTTCCTTTCCTAAAACCTGCCTGTTCTTTGCACAACAGTGGGTCAAGGGCTTCTGAAATTCTGTCAAGGATCACCCTGCTGAAAACTTTGCTAGTGATAGACAACAGAGTGATCCCTCTCCAGTTTTTGCAAAGGCTAAGGTCTCCTTTCTTTGGTAGTTTGACGATCAGCCCCATCTTCCAGTCGCCTGGTGTTTCTTCCGTCTCCCATATTCCTTCAAAGATCTCTGTCAAGGCTCCCATGGTGACTTCCCCTCCAGCTTTCAACATCTCTGCACTTACACAGTCTGCACCCGGTGCTTTCCCAGACTTCATGGTCCTGATTGCTTTTCTCACTTCTTCAGCTGATGGTGGGTCTGTGTTGACCTTCAGGTCCTCTTTGCTTTCTGGAATTTCTGCTTGATTTCTTGGTGCTTCCTTGTTGAGGATGGTCTCGAAGTGTGTTTTCCATCTCTGGGTCTGTTTTGCTTCACAGGTGACAACACTTCCATCCACATCTTTCACTGGAACATCACTATTTTTAAAACCGCCAGTCAGCGTTTTGGTTATATTGTACAGTGTGGCCATGTTCTGTGTCTGTGCTGCTGCTTCTGCTTCATCTGCCAGATTTTCGATGAAGGCTCTCTTATCTGCTCTCGTCTTCCTTTTGACTTCTTTGTCCAGTTCTGAGTATCTACTCTGCAGCTGTTCCTATAGTCGTTGAGATTTGGCGTCGTTTAGCTTCTTTTTTGTTGCGTTTCTTTCATCAAATGTTGTCCATGTGTCTGACTTGATCCATTCCTCCTTCTTTTTTCTTCTGTACCCTAAAATGCTTCTGTAAAGATACATAAAAGTTTGCAGTTAAAAAAAATCTTGTAAAAAATATTGTTCACATATATAATAATGCTAATGACCTATACATGTCAAACATACTTAGAAGTAGATACTGAGTTAAAAATATATATCTGTAGGGTATATACTGTGGTTGTTTTTTACTTTTTACCAACCGCCCCTGTAAAAATGTACAAAATAAGTGAAAAATAGTACTGTTTACAGCTCTCTTGCAACAAAAATAATGGATGCATTGGTGTGAATGACCCCCACACAGGTTGAGAACATTGAGTACTTCCACAATATGTAAAAAAAATACATTAACATTAATATTAGTAATTTGTTTAAGCCAGGTACATTTTTTTATAAAAAATAGAAAAAACGTGTTTTGGAAATGTTGACGTGGGGTGTCTTTAAAGTGCTCTAACATGAAAACTAATTAACCTACAACCACACAACTGATTCCATGATGTATCATAATAATATATCTTTCCAATGATCATCATCCTACATGATACACATGTCAAATATTCATCTTGCATCAGCATGTCTTCAGCTGTGAACATTCTTCTATAAAGATACATAAAAGTTTGCAGTTTAAAAAAATCTTGTAAAAAATATTGTTCACATATATAATAATACTAATGGCCTATACATGTCAAACATACTTAGAAGTAGATACTGAGTTAAAAATATATATATGTAGGGTATATACTGTGGTTGTTTTTTACTTTTTACCAACCGCCCCTGTAAAAATGTGCAAAATAAGTGAAAAATAACACTGTTTACCGCTCTCTTGCAACAAAAATAATGGATGCACTGGTATGAATGATCCCCACACAAGTTGAGAACATTGAGTACTTCCACAATATGTCAAACAAAGTACATTAACATTAATATTAGTACATTTTTTAGACCAGGTACACTTTTTTGATCAAAATAGAAAAGAACGTGTTTTGAAAACGTTGATGGGGGGTGTCTTTAAAGTGCTCTAAAATGACAACTAATTAACATACAGCCATACAACTGATACCATGATGTATCTTAATAATAATTTCCAATGATGTATAATACTTTGCAATAACTTAATTATCTCAAAATGGTCCAGCATAGCTAATATCACAAAAAACGTTACAATTGTTCTATAATCATTTAACAAGATTTTAACAAGATTTAACAAGATTGCCATCTCGAACAACAAGTTCCAGATGGCAAGTGGACAAGGAAGCCAATGGCTTATCGAGAGTCCAACAATTTTCTCATCTATGTGTAGCCCGCCCTTATCAGATATCTGTCAATTCTATTTTTAAACATATTCACACTACTAGCATTAACACAATCATTTGGCAGCTTGTTCCATTCATTTATCACCCTCTGTGAGAAAGAGTACTTTCTCATGTCCAACCTACACTGCTTCTTAACTAATGCTGCTTTGTGACCTCTGGTTCTACTGCCTTCTTTAAGTTTGAAGAACATATTCTTATCAACATCCTCATAACCGTTCACTATTTTAAACACTTCTATTTGGTCTCCTCTTAGTCTCCTGGTCTCTAGTGTTGTCAAACCACACAGTAATAAGCGACTTTCGTAACTAAGGTCTCTTAATTCTGGAATCATTTTAGTTGCTCTTCGTTGTATTCTTTCTAGCTTGTCTATGTCTTTTTTACGATATGGCCTCCATGCTTGAATACAGTATTCCAAATGTGGTCTAACTATTGCTTTGTACAGGGGTACAATTAGATGTTTCTCCTTATATGTGATAGTTCTCCTAATTAGCCCTAGAATTTTATTTCCTTTCGAAGCAGCAATCCCACATTGCTCTGAAACTTTCATGTCAGCACTAAATGCGACTCCTAAATCCTTTTCTTGTGTGGTTCTACCTAGTACAGCATCCCCCATTTTATATTCCTCATCCATATTTCCATGTCCTATGTGTATACATTTACACTTCCCAAAATTTAATAACATTTGCCATTTTTCTGACCATTTAACTAATTTTTTTAGATCATCCTGTAAACTTTGTTTATCTGTATCATTAGTAACCTTTCTGAATACTTTTGTGTCATCTGCAAATTTGAGTACTTTGCTACATATATCATCCTCCAAATCATTTATATATATTAAAAACAGTATAGGGCCTAATACTGATCCCTGTGGTACCCCACTCAGAACAGATTTCCAGTTTGAAATCTCACCATCTACTATTCCTCTCTGTCTTCTGTGTGTAAGCCATTTTTCTATCCAGTTGATTACATCATTGCCTATACAATGGGCTTTTAGTTTAAGTAACAATCTTTGATGTGGCACTTTATCGAAAGCTTTCTGAAAATCTAAGTAGACAACATCCACTGGTGACCCGTCATCTACCCACTTTGTAATTTCTTCCAAAAAAAAAGAGATTGGTTAGACATGACCTTGCTTTTTGGAATCCATGTTGAGATGTATTTATTAATTTATGTTTTACAAGGAATTCCACCATGTGGTCTCTAATTAATGTTTCGAGTAATTTACATACAACTGATGTTAAACTCACTGGTCTGAAATTTTCTGGCTTCTTCCTCAATCCCTTCTTTTAAACACGTCTATGTGATAAAGTATACTATGCCATTTATAACCCTTCTTGAATTGTTTTTAACATGTATTATTTGCGAAGTTATTCAACTTTTTAGCGTCATAAAAAGGGGCATTGTTTATATTAGTGGAATAAAAAGTTTTAAGACCTTAACTTGTTCACCTAATAATGTGTGAACTTGACATAACCTGGCAATGACCTACCTACTTGACCTACAATGACTAAATGCCTTAATTAAGTAATTATGTATGACGAGTAAGTCGAGGGAGGAGTGTAAGGTAGCATGTCTATATATATTGAAATTAAAATCCATTAATTACCTAATTATGTGTGTTAATGGTCTATTTATTTTTAATTAAGTATGGATTTTGGTGCTTTCATGTCAATAGAGGCTGTAATTGTTGACCATAATACTGATCTTACAGTGACCTGATTATTTGACCTCCATTGACATATTTACATTGATAAATTAACTATTTCAGCCATAAATACTTATGCAGGACAGTGCTGTTCGTAAATGTACTTGGGAAATGGTGTACACAATTTACTTTACTACAATGTGATCTTTCGATGACTGAATTATGTGTAACTAAATATGCCAAACAAGCAATACAACTGTATCTTAAACTGATTTAGCCTATCGCAAATCAGGTTTATTTGCACAAGCGAAATAGCATATTGCAGTGGATACTAGTTTGGTTTGTCGCAAAATTAATTTGAAGGAGACACCTCTGAGGAGGCACCTATAAGTGAAAATCGAAATGCTGAAGAAAAAAAATTTCACACTTGGTGAAATTTCATAACTTTGTCATGCAATTGGGGAGAGGATGGAGGTCACGCCCATGATCGGCATTGCCTCGCACAGTGTTTACCATTTTGGATATCAACTATTTTGAGCCTTACCAGATTTATTATTATTAAACATTTATACATATGTAAGTAAAATACGTATATAAATTTGTACATATATAAGTAAAATATATTAAAATGAGCTAAAACAGATAAAAGAATAAATTAAATGATCTAACAGGTTAAATAATTTAAATTAATAAGGTGATTAAATTAGTTAAATAAATAGGTAGAATACGTTAGTTTATAAAACATCATAAAATACATAAATCAAATGCATAGCTAAAATTTCACTGGAATATCACTGCTGCAAAGTGCAAAGTTGCCTGCAGGAAAAATGTGTTTTTAATAATGTCTTAAAGGTGGCAACGATGTCTGCATTCTTGACTGTGTGAGACATGGCATTCCATTGAATCTGCACAGCCACAAGAACGAATGACTAAAGTCAATTCTTTCGATGATTTCAACAAAAATACTCACTTTTTAATTAAACGGCTTGCAGATATTACTTAATTCACACATTACATACTAGGACATCAACAAACCGAATTCATGATAGACTAAATCAGTTGAGGATGCAGTTTTCAGTGACATGTGGAGCTAGCATATTCATAGAATCTATAGTGTTTACTGTACAATTATAAAGAACACCAATATGTTCTTGCATAAGGAAATAATTGTCTAAACAAATTTCTTGCATGCATAATGCTACAAAATGTATAGTCCAGTGTAAAAACTGGTTTATATACACTGAAGGCTCAGTACATCAATATTCATATTTCACTGTGTAATGAAATATATCCTGCAATTCAACATGGAGTAATGTTTATTTAGTGTTCACTGTAGGCGTGAAGACATGGAGAAAGACAACACCCAAAGTAGTGCAGCAGTACAAGAACTAGTCGGCATCAGCCCATCACAAAAGGAACTACAAGGAAGACCATATAGTACACTGCAGCAATATTCACATTTCACTGTTTCATAAATCCAATCCATGTCAGTGTTCACAGGACATTATAGGCTCATTGCAGCAAAGTTCATAAGTTGTTCATAATGCATTGTCAGCTAAGTGTACACATATTCACAGTTCACTGTTTTGTAAATCCATGCATGTGTAATGTGTGGATTTCACAGCCTGATATACAATATTGGACCGATCTAAACATGCCAAAATGTCTACTGAAGCTGTCATGCAAAGTTCATACTGGATGTCGATCCTCTTGGCTGGAGTAGCTGTTGCAGCGCATAATCCTATCGGAAGTCACTGGCCCTACAACGATACAGTATTTTCGACGGATAATTGTCTGTGATTGTGCAACTGATGTGTGAAATATTATTTATTACTGTATGCATATTTACTACAAGGTATGGTTAAAGAAGTAATTCGAACTTGTCTAGTTCTAGTACCCATTGTAGTAGCAGATGGATATCAGCGTTGACTATTTTGTATTCTAGATGTGTACTAAGGGTGCACTGAGGGTGCACTGACCATGCATCCTAGCAGTAACTATGCGCACCAGAGACACATACACATCCATCCACAGTGGTCTGGCACTGACATGTTGCACCAGAGACACACAAACACCCATCCACAGAGTTCAGAGCATGACATGTTGCACCAGAGACACAGACACACCCATCCACAGTGGTCAGAACACTGACATATTCCACCAGAGATACAGACACACACATCCACAGTGGTCAGAGCACTGGCATATTGCACCAGAGACACAGAAACACCCATCCACAGTGGTCAGAACACTGACATGTTCCACCAGAGAAACACCCATCCACACTGATCAGAGCACTGACATGTTGCACCAGAGACACAGAAACACCCATCCACAGTGGTCAGAGCACTGACATGTCCCACCAAAGACACACTCACCCACAGTGTTCAGAGCACTGACGTGTTGCACCAGAGACACAGAAATACCCACCCACATTGGTCAGAGCACTGATATGTTCCACCAGAGACACCCAACCACTTTGGACAGAGCATTGTCACGTTGCACCAGAGACACATACACACCCGTCCACAGTGGTCAGAGCACTGAAATGTTGCACCAGTGACACAGACACACCCATCCACAGTGATTAGAGCACTGACATGTTCCACCAGAAACACAGACACACCCATCCACAGTGATCAGAGCACTGACATGTTCCACCAGAGACACAGACACCCCTATCAACAGTGGTCAGAGCACTGATATGTTGCACAGAGGAGAGTATTGTTGCGGAGGCAGTGTGTGAGGAGCAAGGATGTGGCTGGAGGTAGGAGAGACAGGATTGTATGGTGGAGGCAGTGTGTGAAGAGCCAGTATGTGGCTGGAGGTAGGAGAGGCAGAGGACTGTATGGCGGAGGCAATGTATCGGGAGCCAGGGTGTGGCTGGATGTAGGAGAAACAGATGATTGTATGGCGGAGTCAGTGTGTAAGTACAAAGGATGTGGCTGGAGGGAGGAGAGACAGAGGATTGTATGACGGAGGCAGTGTTTAAGGAGAAAGGATGTGGCTGGGGGTAGGAGAGACAGAGGGCAGTATGGCGGAGGCAGTGTGTGAGGAGCAAGGATGTGGCTGGAGGTAGGAGAGACAGAGGATTGTATGGCGGAGGCAGTGTGTGAAGAACCAGTATGTGGCTGGAGGTAGGAGAGACAGAGGACTGTATGGCGGAGGCAGTGTGTAAGGAGCAAGGATGTGACTGGAGGTAGGAGAGACAGAGGACTGTATGGCGGAGGCAGTGTTTAAGGAGAAAGGATGTGGCTGGGGGTAGGAGAGACAGAGGACTGTATGGCGGAAGCAGTGTGTAAGGAGCAAGGATGTGGCTGGAGGTAGGAGAGACAGAGGACTGTATGGCGGAGGCAGTGTGTGAAGAGCAAGGATGTGACTGGAGGTAGGAGAGACAGAGGACAGTATGGCAAAGCCAGTGTGTGAAATGTGTAAGGAGCAAGGATGTGACTGGAGGTAGGAGAGACAGAGGACTGTATGGCGGAGGCAGTGTTTAAGGAGAAGGATGTGGCTGGGGGTAGGAGAGACAGAGGGCAGTATGGCGGAGGCAGTGTGTGAGGAGCAAGGATGTGGCTGGAGGTAGGAGAGACAGAGGATTGTATGGCGGAGGCAGTGTGTGAAGAACCAGTATGTGGCTGGAGGTAGGAGAGACAGAGGACTGTATGGCGGAGGCAGTGTGTAAGGAGCAAGGATGTGACTGGAGGTAGGAGAGACAGAGGACTGTATGGCGGAGGCAGTGTGTAAGGAGCAAGGATGTGACTGGAGGTAGGAGAGACAGAGGACTGTATGGCGGAAGCAGTGTGTAAGGAGCAAGGATGTGGCTGGAGGTAGGAGAGACAGAGGACTGTATGGCGGAGGCAGTGTGTAAGGAGCAAGGATGTGACTGGAGGTAGGAGAGACAGAGTGTGCAGTGTGTGAAGAGCCAGTATGTGGCTGGAGGTATGAGAGACAGAGGACAGTATGGCGGAGGCAGTGTGTGAAGAGCAAGGATGTGACTGGAGGTAGGAGAGACAGAGGACAGTATGGCAAAGCCAGTGTGTGAAATGTGTAAGGAGCAACGATGTGGCTGGAGGTAGGAGAGACAGAGGATTGTATGGCGGAGGCAGTGTTTAAGGAGCAAGGATGTGACTGGAGGTAGGAGGGACGGAGGACTGTATGGCGGAGGCAGTGGGTAAGGAGCAAGGATGTGACTGAAGGTAGGAGAGACAGAGGATTGTATGGCGGAGGCAGTGTGTAAGGAGCAAGGATGTGGCTGGAGGTAGGACAGAGGACTGTATGGTGGAGGCATTGTGTAAGGATGTGGCTGGAAATAGGAGAGACAGAGGATTGTATGGCGGAAGCAGTGTTTAAGGAGCAAGGATGTGACTGGAGGTAGGAGAGACAGAGGATTGTATGGCGGAAGCAGTGTTTAAGGAGCAAGGATGTGACTGGAGGTAGGAGAGACAGAGGACTGTATGGCGGAGGCAGTATGTACGGAGCAAGGATGTGACTGGAGGTAGGAGAGACAGAGGACTGTATGGCGGAGGCAGTGTGTAAGGAGCAAGGATGTGGCTGGAGGTAGGAGAGACAGAGGATTGTATGGCGGAGGCAGTGTTTATGGAGCAAGGATGTGACTGGAGGTAGGAGAGACATAGGACTGTATGGCGGAGGCAGTGTGTAAGGATGTGGCTGGAAATGGGAGAGACAGAGGATTGTATGGCGGAGGCAGTGTTTAAGGAGCAACGATGTGGCTGGAGGTAGGAGAGACAGAGGATTGTATGGCGGAGGCAGTGTTTAAGGAGCAAGGATGTGACTGGAGGTAGGAGAGACAGAGGATTGTATGACGGAGGCAGTGTGTAAGGAGCAAGGATATGGCTGGAGGTAGGAGAGACAGAAGATTGCATGGCGGAGGCAGTGTTTATGGAGTAAGGATGTGGCTGGATGTAGGAGAGACAGAGGACTGTATGGCGGAGGCAGTGTGCAAGTACCCAGGATGTGGCTGAAGGTAGGAGAGACAGAGGACTGTTTGGTGGAGGCAGTGTGTAAGGAGCAAGGATGTGACTGGAGGTAGGAGAGACAGAGGATTGTATGGCGGAGGCAGTGTGTAAGGAGCCAGGATGTGGCTGGAGGTAGGAGAGACAGAAGATTGCATGGCGGAGGCAGTGTTTATGGAGTAAGGATGTGGCTGGAGGTAGGAGAGACAGAGGACTGTATGGTGGAGGCAGTGTGTAAGTACCCAGGATGTGGCTGAAGGTAGGAGAGACAGAGGACTGTTTGGTGGAGGCAGTGTGTAAGGAGCAAGGATGTGACTGGAGGTAGGAGAGAGTGTGTAAGTACCTAGGATGTGGCACAGGCAACCGAAGCGTATTTTGTGCATTAGTGGGGTATGAAAATTGTGAGTTGAAGTCACGTTCAGCAGGAAACTAAGACACGTTTTTGAACAACAATGTCACATGTATACCACTAATATTTTGAAAAGCCAAAAAAGTGTCTCATCTGGCCCTGATATATCCCTGGGTGAAACTGCCCTCATCCCCTGTTACAGCGCCTATGATTGTTAGTAAATATACGTGAAATGGATTTCAGTTGCTACATTGTTGTATTGTGAAAAGGCAATACTGAACCATTGTTATTTTTTATTTAAGTAGGCATGTTGATCAATATTATTATTCAAGCCTATTGTTTTACATCAGAACATCATAATGTATCATATTGTTTGTGTGTACAGAATAACAAGTGCCCAATGTGTTAAGTTGGTGGCACACATGAATTAAATGATTGAAAACAGATCTTGTTATCAAGTAATACTTGCCATACTTGTTATTGTTATGCTTATAATACTCATAATTGTTTATGGTGTATAGCCTCCACTCATTACCACCATTCCCTCCCTAACATACGTATACACAGTACGCATCTAATATAAGTGGATCAACCAATCAAGTACAGTTAAAATCAGACTCTTACAGGGGTTATGATTCATGAACGATTTTCATTGAAAATCAAGTTCTCTGTGCAACTTTACATAGATGCTAATAAGCATCACACATGATACATGCTAATTGGGAAGTAATAGATGTATGCAAGTTTCATTTGATTGTATAAAATAATCAATTTATTAAAATAATGCTTTACAAAAAACTGTAAGCATTTACATGGAAATTGTGTCTGGAATGTCCTATGCCTGCCTACAGGGTGAATAAGGGGTGCGAGCCTCAAATCGCACCAGTTATGACGTTGACTTGTTTTCAGGCGCCTTTTTAAGAACTGTGTGCTCTTCCTCCTTGTTCCCTGCTGTACAGGGGTGAGGGTCAGGTAAAATATTGTCGAGCCTCTCCTTCTGTTCTTTCTGTCCATAGTTTTCTATCGGCCGCTGCCTCTCTCCATCTTTCATTCTCCCCCGATCTTCTCATGTCCCTCCTCACGCAGTCCTCCCATCTCAGCTGTGGCCTTCATCTTTTCCTGCGTCCTTGATGTTTTTCCACCTCTGCTCTCTTTGCTAGTTTGCTTGCATCCATTCTTACCAAGTGGCCTGCCCATCTCATCCTGTTTCTCACCTATCTTCCTGTTAGGCTGCATTGCATCCCAACCTCTTTCCTTAGGTCGTTCATCCTTCTTCTGTCCACCCTCTTTGTTCTTATTATTCGCCGAACCCAGTTATTCTCACACACTTGCAGCTTCTGTTGTTGTTGTTCTGTCAACGCCGCTGTCTCCAGACCATACAGGCATGCTGGTGTAACACATGTTCTCAGGACTTTCCCTTTCAGCTTTTTGGAAATTGTTCTGTCCAACATGACTCCCTCTACCTTTCTCCAAGCATTCGCTCCCGCTTGTATCCGACGTCGCACTTCTGCCGTTGAATGCCCATCCTCCGTAACCATTCCAAGGTACACAAAGCCATCCACTTGCTTGATCTCCTTACCATCCAACATGACGTTCAACTCCTCTCTCTGGTGTCCAACCCTCATCACTTCTGTCTTCTCTAGGCTCATTCTCAGTCCGTGTTTCTCGAACACCCCCTTCCATTCCTCCAACACTTCATGTAGGTCTTGTTTGCTTTCTGCTATTATGGCCAGATCATCTGCGTACATCATCTTCCTGAGAATATCTTTCGTGCTGATCGTCCTACTGATTATTTCCATCACCATGATAAACAGTAAATGGCTAAGGGCACTTCCTTGCCTCAAACCGATGTTAACTAGAAACTCTTCTGACAACCCAGACCCAACCACAACTCTTCCTTTTGTTCTCTCATACATTGCTTCCACCATCCTGGCTTCTGCTTCTGGCACTCCCATCCATCTCACTGTTGCCATCACCATCTCTCTAGGGACTGTGTCATAGGCCTTCTCCAGGTCCACAAATCCCACTGCCATTCTCCCTTGCATCTCCAACCTCTTCTCTACCATTTGTCTTAATGCAAACATCCCATCAGTCGTCCCTCCGCCCTTTCTGAATCCTTGTTGTCCTTCACCCAAATTTTGCTCTACTTTCTTTCAGATCCTAACATCTAGGATCCTCTCTAGCAGCTTCATGATGTGACTTAGAAGTGTGATTCATCGGTATTTCCTGACTAACTAGTAACTTGATTGCAATGCAAACATGAACCACGAGTGACATGAAAAATCTGCGTTACTGTAATAGTCAGCCATATATGCTATATCTTTTACTTTCTGACCTAACCATGAAAACGACCACCTAGAGCACCCAAACTTCTCCTCATATATCTACTATACATATACACATGTCACGTGGTCAAAAAATACATTTACTTTCTCAAAACGATAAAAAATTACTAAAAGAATAAAACCAAAACATCGCCTACGCGTAGCATCAAGGCTACTGTAAAATCGATGCATATGACTAGGCGTCATTAAATTTAACCGCTGCTATTACAATTGTCTATTTTTTGTGTTTTAATTGTGCGTGCGTGTGTGTGCGTGCGTACGTGTGTGCCCCATTACGTGTATATGTGTATACGTTTCAGTATTACTTGTACTTTTTCTGTGTGCTGTCATATTCTTAGATAATTATTTTTACTCAGTGTCATCATATTGTCATCATATATATATATATATATATATATATATATATATATATATATATATATATATATATATATATATATATATATATATATATATATATAGTAAAATAGCTATATTTTTTATATACGAAACATCTACATGCCGAATAAAAACACGCTACTTATCCTGAAGAGTGCATTATATGCTGTAATCTACGCGCATGTGTCTTATTTTGTGTTTAACTTCATACTGATTATGGGATGTAGCAACCGGTGATCTCTAGAGAAATAAGTGGTATCAACAGATACATACTACAGTGGCTTACCAGTAATAGTGATACCGCTCAGGTGAACAGCACCAAGCTCATCATGTGTATTCTTTCTTCCGATGACCAACACCAGTCATCACATCAACATACGATATGCTTGCCGGGTAATATGTCAAGTACACGAGGGAGAATTGTGTATATGAGGGTTTTCCGGTAACCTATTGGAAGTATTCCCATCATATCCACGTTCTTGATGCAAGCAAACTGTTTTTCGTTTAGTGCAAACTCTAAATTTAACGACTCTTGGTTTGTCGATAGCACATGCGACTAGTAACGACCCCAGTTCTATTTCTGTAGGCGTTACCGGATGAAGTACCAGCAGCCAATCACGTCATTATCAAGCTTAATGAGCTACTTATGCATGCGCCCAGAATCTGCCATCTGGGCGCATACATAATTTCCGTCACAACGAGAACCCCACTCTGTTTCCAGGCGAAGATGTGTGCGACAAACGGTGGCGCCACAGCGCGCAGCCTGGATAATCGATGACCCGATCCAAGCAGTGGCTTTTTAAATCAGCAATTATGTATACTGACAGCTACGTTTATCAATGCAGGAAGCGTATACGTTGTTTATTTACCCTGCTTCCTAATGCCGTCCGCCGGGCAACCTTTCGATTAAGTATAATTATAATGTCCGCCTCGTCTATCCGTCTGCCCGCGCGGTGGCGGCGGCGGCGGCAGAGGTCGGTGCCAGCTGGGTCTGTGTTTAGGCAGGTGTCTCGCCTTTCCTTTAATAAAACTAACTCAATTGAACATTAAGACTAACTCAAGATGCACACCTAAAATATCAGAATATGCAACCATTGCAAGAAGTTTAACCTGGTCCTGGATGTTTTTTCTTGCCAAAATCTGGGACTTGGTCTTGGAGCATATTTCGCACCGTTGTTGGAATGTGATGGGGATGGCAACATTTACTGTGTCTGTGAAATTTCCCTCTTATCTTGTAATTGGTGCAGCACACATCTAAGGGTATGTTGCGGCAAAATGATAATCCATTGTGCATTAAATATTTTGAGCAAATGTCATACAGGTAAAACCTGATTTTTTAGGTTTTACATCTCATATGGGCAGAACTGAATTGCATACATGCAATTTCTGCGCACGAGAGACCTTACAAAATCTTACCTTGACCATGCTTTCTCAAATCTCAGATCTGTTTTTAAAAGAGAAAATAAGCCTGCGAGCAGGATACTTAATACTTCTTTAGACAAAATATGTCTACACACAGAGTTGAATTTTTTAAGATTGAACACATATTACCATGGTAATTTAACTTGGATGTTTTTAATATTTCAGTTCAACGTTGTGGCAGAAACTGGTGGAGGGGACCGGGGACGAGGTGGTGACTGGTGGAGGGGACCGGGGACGAGGTGGTGACTGGTGGAGGGGACCGGGGACGAGGTGGAGACTGGTGGAGGGGACCGGGGACGAGGTGGTGACTGGTGTAGGGGACCGGGGACGAGGTGGAGACTGGTGGAGGGGACCGGGGACGAGGTGGTGACTGGTGGAGGGGACCGGGGACGAGGTGGTGAGTGGTGGAGGGGACCGGGGACGAGGTGGTGACTGGTGGAGGGGACCGGGAACGAGGTGGAGACTGGTGGAGGGGACCGGGGACGAGGTGGTGACTGGTGGAGGGGACCGGGGACGAGGTGGTGACTGCTATGAGCGAACGGAACACGCGAACAGTCGAAATTTGATGGGAAAGAAAGTAAGATTGGTCCACGGATCACAGTAATTATAGTGCCCCATTATCCGCCAGGTGGAATACCTCTCATTATCCACTAATCTCCACCATTTAGTTGTTGTGTGATACATTAATTAATGCTAATTATAAATGTTTAATTAAATTAAGTCTGTATGACTTTGTTATGTTATATACAAGTGTTATAAGAGCTGTATTTAATTAACAATTTATGTTGTCAGGTATAAGCAAACGTGCATGATTTGGGACATTTTAAACGAGTTCTTCGTGTTTCCAATACACTGTACATGTAAGGAAGCAAAAATGCCAATACAATTAACTCAGTAAAGGTGTATACGTGTGCCACCATGTCTTTGTATCTTGTCTCACACAATCATAAATACATACGATTGTACTGTTTTACCTGCAGCCTGCCATAGGAGACCACCTGTCTTGAGAGACCACTGGCTGTGCAGAAGGGGTGGTCGTCCTAGACAGGTTTTATTAGACCAGCAATTTTTAGATATATGGCAGTCAATGCACTGGGCTTGATGTGGTTCAGATTACCACAAGAAATGGAAATGTCATTTATAACTAAGCCTCTTTGTGCATGTATTTCTTATTTTTTTCTTGACCACAAAACTGGTTCACCAAGACCATAAAATTACTTGTTTACCATTGCAGGTAACACCGCAAAATTTACTTGAAATATACTAAGACTTTTATTCATATATATTTTTGAATGTGGTACAGAACATACCCGAATCAACTGCACATTTTTTTTGCAAAAAATGCATTGAGACATCCATCATTCTAGTATGACATCCAAGCCATTATGACCAGTAGCGATGTTAATTTAATCCCCCGACAGGGGTACCACCCGTCATCTGGGAATGCACCAGAATGGTGCATCTTACGAAATTGTGTGGATATGCCAACAGCTGCTGAGAGAAAATGTTGTAAAAAGGCGCCATCCAAGGGTTTGGCTCTATACTATCATTTGTATTTTCTTCTAAACCCTTTCAACATTGCACTGCATAATGGTTTCAGAAATGACATTCTGGCAGTAAAGGAAGAGGCTAACAAAAACAAATATCTCCATCATGGGTCGTACATATGATGATGACGGGTAAGCTTGTATACCCACACGCATGTTCATCGTGTGGGTATACAAGAAATCATCTGCGGGTGATCGTAGGGTGATTCTATCCTGTTGTGTGTGTAAGATCAGGACTGGATTCCCTGATGAATTTGGGCAATACACCGCTTTCAAACTCACTAATAGTCGCCCAAATTGCAACATAATTAACAAAATGAGAATTGTTAAACAATGGCCCAGTAAGTAAACTTGTACCAAGATCCACGTCCATTTTCACTTCAGGATATTGCATCATATTGTTTCCTGATATCGACCTTTACAAACACACGAACTGGATATCAATATCATAAGACTGAAGATATTCAACAATTTTAAAGTCCATTCACAGTGCATCAATAAAAACAGGAACAGGTCCTATATTCATAATGTTTGATGCGATGTTCATTGGATCATGTTCGCCACGGTCCGCTCTCCTGTACAATGATTGCGCGTCATCCAATTGCATATTGACAATTCTTTCAACAATTTCCGGTACATATTTGTAGGTTTTCTTCTCGTTTTTTCTGACCTGCTGACCAGTTCA
The DNA here is from genome assembly GCA_963662155.1 of Lamellibrachia columna. Classification (NCBI taxonomy): domain Eukaryota; kingdom Metazoa; phylum Annelida; class Polychaeta; order Sabellida; family Siboglinidae; genus Lamellibrachia; species Lamellibrachia columna. The sequence continues at coordinate 44,983,784 of OY759265.1, forward strand.
TGTTTTGTCTTTTCTGACCTACTGACCAATTCATGTTTTGTCTTTTTTTACTTACTGACCAGTTCATGTTTTGTCTGTGGCACATCATTTGGCACCTGATAGAAGGAAACAAATAATATAGTAAGTTAAGATGATTATATGTTTTTGTGCCACATCATTTAAGTTGTTATCACACCAAAATAAAAACAAAACAGTTACTCTGTTTTGTTCTTATTTTGGTGTCCTCACAAAATAACCTTTGTTAGATAGATAAGTTGTTGAATATTCACATGCAGCCTGTCAAATAAATTTAATTATGAAATCATGACATTATGTATTTTCCTAACATTATATTTGAAGATATTAAAACATATGAACATGTTAACTTAAACAGTATTTTATTTAAAAAACAGTAATCAATAGGACTGTGCCCTATATTAAGATCTCAGCTATATGTTTTGTTTAGTGAAATTATTTTATTCTGTGTTATATTTGTTGTTATCAAGATTAGATATTACGAAATATCTCAAACACAAAAGAAAACTACAATATATAACAAGCAAAACAACTTTAGCAATTTTCTTGACAAGATTCTTGGCAACGTGCCAAATGTCCAGTGAACGTGTTCCTAGTTTTCTGTTTCTCCTGCACAGTTTAGTCTTCCTAAATTCATAACAAGACATAAAATGTATTTTTACAGTTCCTTTTAGGCACAATGCAAAACATATGGTGCTAGAGACTAGAGAATCACACAAACACCCACAACACACTTCATATTGTCTGTAAAATGTATCAGTCATCCCTCCGTATACGTACAGTATTTTGTACAATACCCAGGACTGTTCATCCGGCCATCACCTAAAAAGCATATTAGTAACCCGATGTTTTGAATCACAATACTTGAGGGCAGGGCTAATTGAACTGGTGTTTCTAAGAACCAGGAGATTTTACCAGATTTAAAGAAGCAATAGGTTCTGATTGTCTTTATTTGGTGAAATATTTGGGGATACGTGTGTTTCCGGTAACCCGACCCTACCTAGATTTAAATGTCGGATAAAATATTAGGATTGCCCCTAATTTTGTTAGCTGATATTTCAATAAAAAAAAATAATATTTGGAATTTAATTATTAGCATTGGAAGATATCACTTGAGCAACATATATATGTGTATTATTCTATCTGGACTCATAGCAAACGTAGAGGTTTAAAAACAGGAAAAAAATCAGACCTTCCTACTCTACGAGGTGTAATAAGTGGGTTTTGAGGCAAAACACACGCACACGCACACGCACACGCACACGCACACGCACACGCACACGCACACGCACACGCACACGCACACGCACACGCACACGCACACGCACACGCACACACACACACGTCGATAACGTAGTTCACGTTTTTCTTGCCCCATAAACTCAGCAGAGCTAACAGAATATTCATGAGCATGCCTTATACGGATCCTGAATGCTGGCGCGAACTGGAGACTCCGCGTACGCGGAGTTATGATATCGATATGTTGTTATGGTCATTAGAGATTAATAAAACTTAATTTTAATAAACTAAATGCATAAAATTACATGAATTAGTCATATTAACAGGATTAATGAATTATTGTGTACATTATAAAGATATTAAAATTCCCAAAGAATTGCTTTAACCATGGAAAACCATATATTTTGGGGATCCTCGTGATGCCTATCGAGTGGAGGAGATAGGGATTATTTTCTTTTACAACGGGGTTCGTAAAATTCACTACACAGCCGATTTCAGTGTTTATATTCGACATGTCTGTTGGCAATTGGATTACTAATACAAGTATCGTTCGAAGGAGTAATTCTCAAACGACGAGAATACGTAATAACCACTGGCTTCCATAGAAACGTCGGCGCGCCGGCGGAGACAAGATGCAACAAATCAACAAACAGTTCAGACAAATGACACGCCGGACAAAGTTTGTGATCCGATAAGCCTCGAGACTAGAACGTTTGATTATTCTGGCGAACAATAATAGGTCTGTGTTACACTTGTCTTGTTTCATGTGGCATTTCCTAAAAATAGTTTTTGTATGTATAATCAGCTGACCGAGTTCATAAAATGTATAATATGTATATTGTAAAGACTATCGTGTAACCTATTAAGTGTTCTTAGAATAAACTTGATTGGTTGATATTAACATATAAAAATAAAACACGTGGATAGGTTCTTTGTATTTCGCTGGCTTTTGTTGGATTTATTGTTGGCAAGTTGTAGAAGTAATTTGCCCAAAATACTTGATCTGAAATATGCCATTATGACCTATAAAGGTTTTGATGTGCAGGAAATTGTTTGCACCCATGAGTATGACTTACAATGGCTGTGAACATCCCAACATTTGGATAGTGTGAACATAAGTGTGTTGACTGCAGCATATGCCCATCAATAAAAAGGACTGGTAATCCGTGGCGCCCCCTTGTGTGTAACGTCCGAATCACCCTTTGAACGTCTCACATTATACAATGTAGATATATGGATAATTACATATGGCGCGAAAGAATTCGTCACGCGCCACGTTTACAAGACCACAGACAGCTTCTAAAGATAAAGGTTTTTAATTAGTAGTATCCGAAAACACCACGTGTCGACCATATGTTTTGTGTAATTATAATGATTGCGTGAGATGTATAGAGATGCAAAGAAGAATATCTACAAGCATGTGCAGAAATGTCAAAAGGTCAAAATTGATCAAGAACGGCAAGAGGTCATGTCTAAAGAGCCTGGATCAAGAACTTTGTGTAGCTCTTCCAGCATAGAGCCGAACATTAAACGCCTCTGTTTCTCTAGATTCGTTCCCAACGGAATTTCAGGCCTTCAATTTCTCACTTGATTTTTTATGTGCACAGTTATAAATGCAATATTTGACTACAATGTCATTGGGAAAAGTTTTTTTAAAGATTATGTTCAAAATTTCCTTTAGGCTGAATTGTAAAGAGATTTTCTTTCATAGCAAACTTCAAATTAATTTATCTAATTGTTTGACATATTTCGTAAACCACTTGAAATAGTGAACTGGTTTTAAAAGTACTAGGTTAGTTAGGATTTGCTCCTCCGTGTGGGAAAGGGAGATTTTACTCATCCTTCCAATGACTAGTGAATGGTGGCGATGAGAAGAGAATACACATTAACATGGTAACATTTGGTTCGGCGTGTCGCGAGGATCCAGCAAACTCGAAAATATACCGTAAAAAAAAGTTTAGAAGCAATTGGATATAACAACTTGAGAGTTAAGTGTGTCAGAGTCCACTGTCTGTGTTGTTAGCCTACGCGCACTTAAACTGGCGTGATTTATAATTATGGTAGGTCAAACTATCAGTTCATCGTTATGAAAACTCGCTGACTATTCATCGAGACAGCGGCAGGAAGCAACACACTGCGCGTGTCTCGCTTCGGTAGTCAACATGTTACGGCGACTCCTCGCTGTGTTGTTCACCACCTTACGCCTTAGGCAGTACATCATGGTGTGGCTAATTCCGGCGCGTGAGGCGACGTAAAATACGCATGTTTTTGTCTACGAATGAAAACGTTGCTATAAACTGAAGACACTCGTAATAAATACTGCCCCATTCGACAGCGAACAGTGAATGCCTTGGCATTTACGGTGGTTTGTTGGGTTCATTTCTAGTCCTCCTCTCACGCACTCGCTATTCTACACAAATGTCACGCATGCGGTAAATTAACAGCACATATACTTGTCTCCGTTTACCTGCAATTGGATACTCGTGTGACAAGGTGGGTAAGAGGAGATAAAATTAGAAGTTTTTAAGATATTGAATGGGTAGGTAGATATTGATAGATATATATTTACTCTCTCATAAGAAAGATAATAGACATAGAAGACAAGAAGTAGCATTAGTGAATGATGTGTGTAGATTTTATATCAGAAAGTAATAATTCTCACAGAGGACCTAAATTAGTGGAATTAGTAATTATTATGTACAGATTGTGTAAATGCTAGCAGTGTGAATTTTTTTATAATTTACAAATACTTCAGAAGGGCGGTTTACATATAGATGAAAAATTGGTGGACTCTCCATAAGCCAATGGCTTCTTCGTCCACTTGCCATCTGGGTATTTTGCTTTCGATGGCAATCTTGTCCAATCTTGTTAAACCATAGAGACAAACTAACCTAGCGGACTCCATGAAGACGTCTTCCTCCGTGACATAACCAAAGACATCTCTGTTTAAGTTTGAGTTGAGACTGTTGAACATCACACATTCACTCCTGCAACCACAAAAGTAACACATGTACTTTCCCTTACATATCACATTTATTTGTTTGTTTTATTTGTTTGTTTGTGTGTGTGTGTGTGTGTGTGTGTGTGTGTGTGTGTGTGTGTGTGTGTGTGTGTGTGTGTGTGTGTGGGTGGGTGGGTGTGTGTGTATGTGTGTGTGTGTGTGTGTGTGTGTGTGTGTGTGTGTGTGTGTGTGTGTGTGTGTGAGTGTGTGTGTGTGTGTGTGTGTGTGTGTGTGTGTGTGTGTGTGTGTGTGGTGTGTGTGTGTGTGTGTGTGTGTGTGTGTGTTTGTGTGTGTGTGTTTGTGTGTGTGTCTGTTGTGTGTATATCTGTCTTTATGTCTGTCTGTCTGTTCTGTATGTATATTCCCTCGCATCTCCGTTAGTTTCGCATATATGGGACTGAACTTTTACAGGCGTGCCCGGTGGCCCATGGTGGTGGTCCGTACGTTAAACAATATTCGAAATTCACCCTAGCGGTGGGGTATTACGAAGAAGGAACCAATGTGTACGTTTTTGACGTAAATGACGTAACTCATGAGAATAGTTACATACAATTGTTAGCACCACTATGCGCGTTTCTGCTATTAAAAGTGTCACGATGAAAAGAGAGGTTGATATTGGCTCTAAACGTGTCGCGATGAAAAGAAAGGCTGTGGTTGGCTCTAAAAATATCACGATCAAAAAAGAGACCGTGATTGATTCTAAACGTGTCACGATCAAAAGAAAGGCTGTACAAGTGTCACGGTTAAACTGTCGCGTTTATGTCACGAATACCCTGCCATAAGTTGTTCAAGTACCACGTTCAAAACAAAACCTGCAACTGGCTATAAAAGTTTCACGACCAAAATGTGGCTGTGGTTGGCTATAAAAGGGTCACGATAAAAAGAATGGCTGTGATCTGCTATAAAAGAAAGACTGCGACGATTGCGATTGGGTATAAAATTGACACGAAAAAAAAACTGGCTATTCAAGTGACATGATCACTTTACATAATTTATATATTCCCCCAATATTTCGCGCTTATAATTTGTAAAACAAAGCCTGCAGTATAGGAAAGAAAAATAACCGATAGTTGCTAAAGTGTCACGGTCAAAAGAAATGCAGTGATTGGCTATAACAGTGACACGATGAAAAGAGAGGCTGTAATTGGTTATAAAAGTGTCACGGTTAAACCGTCGCGTGAATGGCAAGAATACCCTACCACATCCCAAATCCTCAACCACCCGGCTTGCGCTCGCACGCACACGGGTAAACGTATGAATGGATGGTGTGTGTCTATAGATCCCAGACAACGCCACTGAAAGCGGTACAGTGATTGCTTAATTATGTCTTATGTCTAGTTTTATCGTAAGTCGTGTTTTATCATGTTATCTAGCATAAACTATGTATATTCTAATATAATACTGACAGCCTAAATGCGTCTAAATGAAGTAGAAGAACATTTTGAAATCAACACTTCGACTCGACCTCGCTGGAAGAGGCGGATCTTTGATATGTAAATCTTGAAATTCTTCAAAGAAGTTGGTTGGCAGTCCAGGAGGTCGACACAGACATATAAAATATGCTGAGAAAGAAGGATCTGAAATTTCAACAAACGTGGATTCAAAAGTAGAGTAATCAGGGATTATACGTAAATTTTCTTTAAAATGGTCCAATAAAAAAGCCAACACCACCACCTCTTCCAACTGAACGTGGTCGATGATGAAAAGTATAACCAGGTGGAAAAATGTCAGCTGTGCCATCAGCAGTGTCATGTGGTCTTAGCCAAGTTTCAGTGATGGAAAAAATGAATCTTTCACGCGGGGAAGTTATTGAATGTAGGAATGTGTGCTTGTGTGCGTGTGTTAAGCCCGCAGAAGACTAGCCGATTTTTCGTCGAGGGACAAATACTATTCAGCTGTCGGCTAGTGTGCTGCGAATTCCGACAAGATTGTGGCATCCTGGATAATATCTGACAGTGTTACATCTCAGAACGTCCTGACGGGCCTAGTCGTCTAGAGTGCAGCAGACTCCGACAAATTGTGGGGGCTCTCGCGATTAGCGACCAATTGTGAGCGCCGTCAGGTTTACTTAATTCCAAATTCGCCACTAGACAAAGCTCATTAAAAAAATCAAACCTACCTAGTATCCACTGCAACATGCTAGCATGCTTGCCCAACAATGCTTCTGATCTTCCTAGTAAAAAAAACTTGTTTATAACCCGCGAACGAAGAACAAAGCAACACTGACGAAGCAACACTGACAAACACTGAATGTTATCAGTATAATTTGTCCAACCTAGAAGACGACAAAATGAGCCTAAAACCTTCAAACAAAACTAAGATGAGTACGACACTAAGTCAGATCAAAAACTTCGACTTGGTGCGATTTACCATCGCCGATATATATGGAATGTACAGGCGAAAAGCAATACCCAGGCGACACGTAGGCAGATTCATGACAGAATTTAAGGCTTTGAGTTATACGCAGGTAAGTTCTCGGGCAAGTACATCTCAGTTATTGTATGTAGGAATGTTTGCCCGTGGGCGTTTGTTAAGCCCGGAATACACTAGCCGATTTTTCGTCGCGATTAGCGAACAATATGAAGCGTGATTGCAGTCACATGCACAAACGTCATTGTAAACATGGCGGCCCCAGTACCACGGCGATGATGAGGGATCATGCCTCAGTTAGACTTCCTGGTGTATCACGCACGAATGTAGGGCACAGTAATTTTTGATATGTGTAATTTTCAAAAAACCATATCATCTGACATAGCTACATTTGAGCATGCACATTGGCAAGTTTGCTGGTAGAACATGTTGACAGTGTAACTGTGGATTATTAGATGATTTCAATAGGCGGAAGGATTTTGTTTGTTTGCTTTTCTGTGTCTCTTTATTTTCTGTAGCATAGTCAAGACGAAGAAAGCTAGCTTCCGTCTTCTTCTCCGCATCGTCGCCACGTGTGGTATGAGCGCCGTCAGGTTTGCTTAATTCCAAATTCGCCACTAGACTGGGCTCATTAAAAAAATCAAACCTGCCTAGTATCCACTGCAACATGATAGCATGCTTGCCCAACAATGGCCGCCGCCGCCGCCGGTGTTGCTATGCCACCACCTCGAAATAAACAATCACACCACGCTGAAACGCGCCCGCTGTTTAGCGATGTGAAGTGGCAGTCTGTGGTGGATCACTGGTGAACGAAGCAACACTGACAAACACTGAATGTTATCAGTATAATTTGTCCAACGTAGAAAACTACAAAATTAGCCTGAAACCTTCAAACAAAACTAAGATGAGTACGACACAAAATCAGATCGAACACTTCGACTTGGTGCGATTTACCTTCGCCGATATCAACGGAATATACTGGCGAAAAGCGATGCCCAGACAACACGTAGGCAGATTTATGAAAGAATCTAAGGCTTTGAGTTATACGCAGGTAAGTTCTCGGGCAAGTGCATCTCACGTGGGGCAGTTATTGTATGTAGGAATGTGTGCCCGTGTGCGAGTGTTAAGCCCACAGCACACTAGCCGATTTTTCGTCGAGGGACAAATACTATTCAGCTGTCGGCTAGTGTGCTGCGAATTCCGACAAGATCTGGGTTTCCTGGATAATATCTGACAGTGGTAGATCTCAGAACGTCCTGACCACGGCCATGATGAGGGATCATTCCTCAATTAGACTTCCTGGTGTGTCACGTACGAATATAGGGCACAGTAAGTTTAGATATGTGTAATTTAAAAAAAATTATAAATTCTGTCATAACTACATTTGAGCACGCACATTGGGAAAGTTGCTGGTAGAACATGTAACCTACCTAATATCCACTGCAACATGCTAGCATGTTTGAACAACATTTGTATGTAGCTTTTGAGAAATGATCACACAAACTATTAAATTACTTGGTTTGGTCATACATTGAGCGAAGTAAAAATGGAAGCGCTGAAAGTATCATAACTTTGTCACGTGACCTACGAGAGGATGGACGTCACGCCCAGGATCGACATCAACCCGCACAGTGTTTACCAAGTTGGATATTTTGACCCTTACCAGATCTAACGATTAAAGTACATTATTTCGATGATTTGAACAAAATAGATTTATTTTTATTCCATCGATTGCGGATGTTACAGAAACTATTCATATTCTACATATTTGGACATCAACGAACTGGATTTGCGATATGCTCAATTATTTGAGGGTGGAGTTTTAATTGAATATCTAGGTCGAAGTCGCTCTAATTGTTTGCGGAGAAAGGTTATATAATTAACTTTTTCATTCTGGAGGAGATAACAGCTAGAGTGCTGGCCTCTGTCAACGAAACAATGGCACTGACCTTTCCAGTAAAAAAATAAACTTGTTTATTAGTCATCGACTTGAATGTAGGCCGGTGACTGTTCGCTTATAAACATGTGCCAGACGGCGTTGTCCGAGCGACACACCTTCGCCGTGGCACTCTATCTATATGTAAACAATTAAGATAACTGGATCGTATTAATTATACGAAACACCAACTATCTCCGTATCAGTTAGGCAATGAGAATCGTTGTACATTCCCTTTGTTGTAAGATATTAAATTGCCCGACATACGTGGACATGTGGGGGCACAAATATCATAAATTGCCTAATTTTGCTACCCTTTCTTCCCCTGCGTGTCAAAGTATGAACGAGAAGAGCTGTATCTACGAACACAAACACGGACGGTTTTTTAGTGTGAATCCCATTTGCTTCTACGACCTACGTAGTCAACATGACCGCTTCGTTTTACAGGTGCTGTGGTGCTCGGACACGGGCCAGCATGTTAGATGTTGGACATGTTCACGTGACTGTTCAAGACCTTGATTTGCAAGGGTTGTAGTAGGACTACACTACCCCTGGCAGATAAACCTGTTGAAACATCGAACTTTCAGTTTTTTCCCGCGCCATGTGTGAATGTAGGCTGAATCATTTGTACTTTGTCCCACTTCCTGTCTTGGTCGACGTATTTCTGGGAACTAGACGCGCCCCGCTAAACTCCAAATGGCGTTTCCAGAAAATATCCGTCCGACCAACGACGACGGCTCGACTGCCAATAACACTTTTATCATGTGATACTGTACACTTATATACACTGTACGTTAAGTATAATTATATTTACATCGCATTATCCACTTTTGTCCGACGTATTATCTTTTAATATGTGAGTTTTAAATGCATTAATATATGTCTTGTATTTTCACACATGTGAACGGGGCATTATCCACGGATGTGATGGTGTCTAAATAAAGTTATGATTATTTTTTTTATTAATAGTCACGTACGTCTGTACTTGTACGTTGATTCTTCTTAAAGTATTGTTAGTATCTAGTATTTCATTAACCTGCCCAAAAAACGTCAAATTCTGCAAATGATCACTCCACATAGATTTACATCTTTATTCACGTGCTTGGGATCCTACTGTCAGTCACAAAATCGATAGTAAAATAATGATCCGTCCACGTCCGTGATCATGATCGGCGTTTTTTTCGAGTAAATTGTTTGCACGTGGTCTACTCGGCTCATTAACATGTGATAAATGTCCCTACCCAATTCGATTTTTAAATAGCTTCATTTCAAATTAATTTTGTGAAAAATCAAACCTACCCAGTATCCACTGCAACATGCTTGCGCAACGTTTATATATAGCTTTTTTGAAATCATCAGACAAACCATTAAATTACTTAATGTTTGGTCAAACATTGAGTGAAATGAAATGGAAACGCTGAAAATGTCATAACTTTGTCATGTGAACTACGAGAGGATGGATGTCACGCCCAGTTGTTCTACATTCCCTTTATTGTAAGATATTTAATTGTCCCATGTGGGGGGCACAAATATCATCAATTGCCCCATTTTGCTAACCTTTCTTCCCCTGCGTGTCAAATTATGAACGAGAAGAGCTGTATCTACGAACATAGACACGGACAAGTATTTAAATCATAGGGTGATGCAAAAAAATCATTAACGAATAACTGCTCGATTCATCCAACAATACTGTGTGTGCACATTCTCACTGGTTTGTAATGTAATGAGTAACTATGGTCCTATCGGCTTGGCGTTAATTGTGGACCCTTTAAAAAGACGGTTGTCGTAAAGACATTGCAGAACGCAATGCGTGGGGTGCGTTCTCGGGCTATTCTCGAGATATCAATTAAATTCTTTTCTGCAGCTAGTTGCCTTCTACAGTCCGGCTTTCCATATGCTGTAATTTTGTATATGGTAGTTATCATTGTTTGAAGCCGAGGTTGTATAATAATACACTGCCTCAGACTGCTACACAAAGACAACTTTGATAACAATATACGCAGTTAGATCAATAAAATACCGAAATGTGCTAAGATAAGGTACGCACTCAAGGACCTTGATTGTGGTGTGTGCCCTGGGACCATGGTCCTGGTTTGTACGTGACATGCACTCTATGGTTTTCTAATATGAATCTCATTTACTTTTACGACCTGCCTCGTCAACATGACCGCTTCGTTTTCATGTACTACAGCGTTGGGGCCCGGGCCAGCATGTGACATTTTGAAATTCCCCGATGTTGCGGCGATATCGTCCGGTAACATGAAGTTGATCCCGTGTCCGGATATGCTACACGCCCTGCCGTGGGTGACGCAGGAGAAATTTCGCGTTGGTGAGATCTTGTGTGAGACTCGCTGGACGGCGGACAATCCTCAGGAAGTATGTCCTCGCTACATTGCTCGGAAGCAGCTTGAGCGCATGCGTGACCATGGCTACACTCTCACTTCCGGCTGGGAGTTTGAGTTTATGCTGATGGACGGCGTGGACAAAGAGCCAGTTTTCAAAGGCCTTTACGCTTTTAGTAATTTCAAATTCGCAGATTACGAGCCTGTCTGAATTCGATTCGATCCTGGCCGGTAGTGGAGTGGATGTTGAATCGTCCTTGATCGAATATGGTCATGGTCAGTTCGAGTTAACCACCAATACAGCAGAAGGCATCCGGGTTGCGGACATGGCCTTCATCATGAAAACAGCGGTCAAGGAAATACTATTATGTTCACAGAATAACCAATCGGCGACATTCATGACGAAGACGTTGCCTGATGAACGTGCTAACGGACTGCACTACAACCATTCCGTCTTCAACTTGGCCGGCTACAACGCGTTCTACAACCCAGAAGCTGCCGACAATTTGTCTGACGTCGCCCGCTACTGGATGGCCAACGCTGGCGCTCTCACGGCTATCTGTTCGCCGACAGTCAACTGCTACCGACGTCTGCACCAGCCGTGGGCGCCAGATTGCGCTGACCGGGGAATCGAAGACCGCAAGACCTCTTTTCGGATGAAGGCCAAAACCGAAAAGCGAACGTACATCGAAAACCGTCTTCCGGGAGGGAGCGCTAATCCATATCTTGTATTGGCTGCGATAGTGGCTGCTGGTTGCAAGACGACCGTGTCATGGTCGAAGCCCTCTGGGAGCAGTTTGTAAGCTGGTTCGTCAAAGTGAAGACATAAAGAGAGTTACAGAAACTTAAAGACGTCGACCTCACGAAGAAGGACGTTGAAAAGGAGCGACAATTCTATCTAGAGTTGCTGTGACTCAGAACATAATTATTGTCACGTTTTTAAGTAAGTGACGTCAGTAGAGTAACGCGTTAACGTCGTTTGGAACATTCGTATTCTTACCAAAACCATTGTCGTGACTAGATCGCTTTGTTGCTTTACCGCATATTATGAAATAGCAAACCATGCATATATTCCGACGAAGATGAACAACAGAGTTTCTATAATTAGTAATGGCTAGACATGTATTTGCCATGTGACATTTATTCATGGGATGTTCAAAGTAGTGTGCATATTATATTTAGTGCACTTTAACGCTGCACTTAGTTACATCAGGCCTATAGGTAAGTTTTCGATATCATTTAAAACGAAACAAAAGTCATGGTTTTCGGCATATTCATAAACTTCAAAATACTACCACATTGAGACTATGTCTTTGTTATTTATAATTGATATACTGAAGGTTCATATTCATCTTTTATTGTTTATTTCCAAGACCAGAGGAGCATCATTTTATGTTTTGTTTCAACTTCAAAATGTACAAGACTACGCCTTATTAGTTTTCTTAAAAAAATGGACACCCATATCCTCTCTTAAATTTGTGCTTCCACATGTATTTATACATAGCTACGCCCCTGACAATATTATCATACAACGCAGCTTGTACAAATACACGACCAACGTTGCATCAGCTTCCATTTCGTTGATAATACATATATGTATCATCATTTCCACATTGTCGGCGATTTCTTGATAATGCATTATAAACGTATACATATATAACTGTTGCAATGAAGTGAAAGTGCGATCACACACACACGCACGCGCACGCGCACGCGCACGCGCACGCGCACGCACACACACGTACGCACACACGCAGCATAAGGAAAACACACTTGTTAGTTTAATACCACAACATGTATTCCTTTGAATCAGTGGCGTATTTAGGGGGAGGCCTTTGGGTCATGGCCTCCATAGCTTAGTTTTTGTTATCGTATTTTCCTTTGCGCCGCAACATGGTAGCATGTTTGACTAGGTTTGCTCCCCTCCCGGCTTACCCTGTGCGAGATCATAGATACGTCACTGGTTTGAATAGCGCTTGTATTCACAGAGTTGTTGGCAACATGCCAAAAAACACAATTTGGGACTTCCTGTCTGGTTGTAATTCTGGAACTATCTCAGTTAACTATGGAAAACCATATATTTGGGGGAGCCTCATGATGTGTTTCGAGTGGAGATGATCGGGACAACAATCTAGTCAACATTTACAACGGGGTTCATAAAATTCGCTACATAGCCGATTTCATTGTTTGTATTCGACAGGTCTGTTTGCAATCGTATTACTATTCAGCAATAACGCACAATGTTAACATGGCCATCAACAGGAGATTGATCACTGGTATGCTTTTCTGTCTTAAAACGAATTACCACATTGTTACATCGTAATTAATGTTTGTAAAAATACTTGGCGCAAGTCACGTGGTCATGTGATGATTCTGATGTCATACAATCGAAGCATTTCCTGTTACATATTACGAATGTCAGAAACCAACTGTTTCTCACTTAGATCAAATTCAAGACCTGCAAACCAAATTTTTAACTAGCTCTAATATTTTAAATTACAGAACCAGATGTGTACAACACGTACATATACGTTTGTGTTACTTGCTGAAATTCATCGAGACAGCTGCGGGAAGCAACACACAGCGCGTGTCTCGCTTCGGTAGTCAACAGGTCACGGCGACTCCTCGCTGCGTTGTTCACCACCTTAGGCCTTAGACAGTACATCACGGTGTGGCTAATTCCGGCGCGTGAGAATCGGACAGAAGGCGACGTCAAATATGCGTGTTTTTGTCTACGAATGAAAACCCTGCTATAAACTGAAGACACTCGTAATAAAAACTGTCCCATGGTGTCGAAATTCGTCAGCGGTATTCGCTTGGGTTTATTTTATGTCCTCCTCTCACGCACCTAGCGCGATACTCACACACACGATCTGCTACAATATCACACCTGCCGTACATTAACAACACATATCTTTTTCTCTGTTTATCTGCAATTACTCCTGTGCAAAAGAGGTTGACAGGAGATCAAATTTAAATAAAATTTTCGAATCGGTCCAAAAACGGTTGCGACGGCAAAACGAACACGCGACTGGAGTTTTGTTGAGTTGCGGGCCTGCGACATTACGACTGACAACGTGATTTTTTTTTATTCTTCATGAAAATGTGATGAGTTCTTCTATTTTCAGGTCAACGATATATACAGCATTGGATGTTTCGCTGAAGAATCACTTGCCTTGTTTGAGCTGTGGACACGAGGCACACACCTGAACACTGCAACCAATGCAACATTGATGGAACTGTTGAACTATAGTGTCATTTGTTCCCGGCTGTTCGTAAAGCCGTACTTATTGTGTTGACGCTTCCAGTTCTATTTGTCAAGTTGAACCTTCAGGTGAGTTAAGACATGGTTTCGTTCAACGATGTCTACTGAACGCTTGTCTGCCCTGTGCATGCTTAGCGTGCATCGACATAAGGTGATTGACAGAAAGGATGCCATCATCAAAGACGCGATTGACCGCTTTGCGTATGAAAGGCGTCGCCTGCTGTTTTTATTCAGCCAGTAACTGGAAAAGTACATTTCACAATTGTATGTACAATGTTTGAATACATGGTGTATGCCTTATTATGTCTATGCTTTATTATGTCCCCAAATGTCTTGCCCCTCCTTGGAAAAATTCCTGCGGACGCCCCTGTTCCTCAGCATGTTATTCCAATCTAGCTTTGCTAAGTATTTTCTAATTTTGTATTCCTGCGCAGCCCTTTCTCTGTGTGCGAAACATAACTACCATGTATGGTAAAAATGGGCAATCTGTCCAATTTATTTTCATTGATTATGACAGGACACGGATTGCCACTGTGCACACTGACTTGAACGTACTGCGCCTACAGTAGTGCGCACAGCCAGGAAGTACAATAACAATGAATGTACAGACACAAGTTAGTGCATGTGACTAATTAGTATAAATAAAGACTGGTTAAATTGACCAAAAACCTCTTGTTTCTGCTCAATAGGGTTCCAGCATAATTACGAAATACAAGGGAAAACTATCCACAAATACAAATTGCACAAGCATAGTACCAGCGATGCTATTTTTACAATTCAATCAACATAAAAGCGAGGGGTTGTAATCCCTACACTTCAATATACACAAGCGGGGGGGGGGGAATAATCCCCCTTAACCTTAATAATCATGGAAACACATTTTTGCACAAAAATCTTACCAAAAACAAAAAACCCTGTAACTGTTTAGCTGTTCGATAAAGATTGAGCATTTTAACACAAGGGAAAAGATCCATTAGCATAGACTACACAGTCATAGTACCAGTCAGTTTCCATTTAACACAGAAAAAAGCAGGTAATAGTGATATAATAGTAATCCCTGCTACATTTTTTCATGCGATTCCAAACATCATTTGGGGGTAGTTAACTCCATAGAAAGTATTTTCTCATATCTTTATATTTACCTTTGTGGAAGTTTCTCCTGTATTTTTTTATTTAGATCTTCTGATTTTATTTTGATGTCAAAATGTATTTGATTATGATCACTGTTACCCAATCGCTCATGCTTTTTGACATTGTCCGCTAATTCATTTTTTAAAAACAAAACTAAATTTAATACATTCTCTCTCCTGGTTGGTTCAATTATGTGTTGAGTAAGGAAGCTATCCTGAATTAAAAGTGGAATCTGTTGATTGTCAACCCCTGTACTCTCTCGAGATTTCCATTATATGTGTCCGTGGCTTAAATCTAGCATTATGATACATTCCCTTTTACTCACTTCCTTTATAGCGTTTATATTTGTTCTGTTCTGCTATGCTCTTCTGACTAACTATGGCACTTGTACCCTCCCTCTCTGCGTTGTTAGTCCATACGTGTACTAAAATAGCACACCCCTTGCCCGGACCCACGATTGTTTCCACTCTCTCTGTGATAGCCTCTATTATTGCCCCTGGAAAGCAAACCATCACGTCGTCCTGCTTGTTTAGCGAGAGTCTTCCAAACTATCGAATCCCCCACAAACACCCTCGCTCTCCTCCTCACCCCCACAATCACTACGTCAAAGCAGCTCTTGCGTCGGATATCTTATGTCGCACTATGTCCTGTAGTCATGTCACCTGGCAGGATGTGTCCATCTCCCTCTCGCCCATCAACATGTTACCTTTCCCTATCGTCTCCTGGCTATCTTACGCTCTTCGTGTCTTCGCTCCCGTCGCCTTCCCGCCCGTCTCCTTCACTCCCGTCTCTTTCGTTCCCGTCTCCTTCGCTCCCATCTCCTTCGCTACCGTCTCTTTCGCTCCCGTCTCGTTCCTTCCCGTCTCCTTCGCTCCCATCTCCTTCGCTACCGTCTCCTTCGCACCTGTCCCCTTCCAGCCAGTCAACACGGCAACAAATGTTTTAAAATCTTCAATAAAATAAACTTAACAATTAATTTTAATTCAATTAATAATTAACAATTAAATCGTGTGTTGGTAGAAATGTTTGCCATTTAGAAGAATTAAAAAATCACAAGGTATTTCTTTGTGGGGCATTTCATCACATTTGTTGTAGATACTTGTTAGAAAACGTATTATTTTTTCTAAACGGTTTGAACAGTTGTGGCTGAAAATTTCCAGTTATGTGGTTTCCGCCTATATGCAACCACCAAATTAACAAAACTGGGCAACTACATACGTGATTTCTATGCACAATTTTAAATACATAGGTCTAATTGTTCCATTGGTTCACTTGGCTGCAAGTTGCCAACCCCAAATGTTTACTTTAAACAGAAATTTGCAAAGGCCCCCATTACCCATCAACTTAACACTCTACCAGAGCACATTTGCAGAGGCCACCATTACCCATCAATTTGTCACTCTACCAGAGGACATTCTATTATCTTCCATCCAATTTACAGGCGCGTGAATGACCAGTAATAACAACTGTTAAATGAGCACTTAATTGAGAGTTAATTACAAATTTGTCAATTCAATTAAATGAACCCCTTTTGGTAAAGTTAATTAATTAAATTAAATTAAAGTCGCCTTTCTGGAGAAGTTAGTTAATTAAATTAATTTAATTGAGTTAATTAAATTAACAAATTAACAATTGAAATTAACACATGCATGGCGTTGAAACAATCGCACAAACGCGCGACACGCAACAAAACTTTAGCTACGTACGCCTAACATTATGTGCGCTGACCCAGTCGCACAAACGCGCCACTAACAACAACAAGTTTAGTAGGCCTAATGAATGCCTAGCATTAGCACAGGTACTCACTGTGATGCCAACCACCGATGCTAGTAGTGAACTTTTAGTGGTCTCAGGCGTATGAAAACCTGAATGAGATCTACACTAACACAGAACAGGCTCAATCGTTTGAAGAAGAATAACACATGACATTTACACCAAAAGGGAGTGTTGTGTCGAAATATTGGCTAGCTGTATCTCTGTTTGTCGAATTCTTCCTTGGCACTAGTGGAAGTTGTTATAGTTTATCTGTTTCTCTGTTTGTCGAGTTCTTCCTTGGCACTAATGGAAGTTGCTTTTGTTTAGCTGTATCTCTGTTTGTCGAGTTCTTCCCTGGCACTAATGGAAGTTGTTATTGTTTAGCTGTATCTCTGTTTGTCGAGTTCTTCCCTAAAACTAGTGGAAGTTGTTATTGTTTAGCTGCCACAAGAGGATGTTTTTCTTAGGGCGGCAAAGTCGTTTCGAATGTTAGCGCATCGCATGGTATCCGTCCTTGCGGCTTGGGGATGTAATTTTCATGCGGGTTGATATACCCTCGAGAAGTACGAAGTGGTAAGGCAGGGACTTGAACTCTGATGTTGTTGTTCGAACTCATAATGTTTTCAACAAGCACTTTTATAGCCAATCACAGCCTTTCTTTAGATTGTGATACTCTTAGAGCCAATCACAGTCTTTATGTTGACCGTGACACGTATATTATGTCTCTAATGAGCTGTAACACGTATACTATATCTCAAATGAACTGTGATTTTTCTGGAGAAGTGAACTTGAAACAGTGTGATATCAATGGAAATATTGTAAATATGTATTACATGTTTTCATGATTAAATAATTGTATAATCAATTCAGTAACATTATTTACAAACAATGCATGATGCATGATATTATTAAGATGGTTTTTTAAAACAGATTATTTGGTGAAAAGATAAAACAAAAAGTAAAAGGCTGTGATTGCCTATTAAAGTGTCACGATGAAAAGAGAGGCTAATATTGGCTGTAAACGTGTCACGATGAAAAAAAGATTGTGGCTATAAAAGTGATACGATGAAAAGAATACCTGGCCATAAGCCTAAGTTGTTAAAGTGTCACGGTCAAAAGAAAGGCTGTGATTTGCTATAAAAGTGACACGATGAAAATAAAGCATGTGATTGGCTGTTAAAGTAACAAGATGAAAGGAAAGGCTGTGATTGGCTATAGAAATGACACGATGCAAAAAGAGGTTGTGTTTGGTTCTAAAAGTGTCAAGATGAAAATAGAGGCTGTGACTGGCTATAAAAAATATCACATTTACAGCGTCACCTTTATGGCACGACATCCGATATCCCACTGTAAGTCGTGGTACACCATGTTTTGTCATACATTGTATATGGATGATGCATGATATACTGTGTGGGACTGGTGTGTAATATTCATTGGTGTTAATTAAATTCAATTAAATAACTTTATTCCGGAAAATCACAATGAACATAACTCATATCTTTCCAGTGATGACAACGTGGAGAGTGTATCATTATATTCATAATTCTTTAATTGATTCTGACTAGTTATCGAATCGTTTATCTAAAAAAATAACGTGATGACGTCATTTGTTGTTGTTGCTCCTGCTGCTGCTGCTGCTTTATTTCTGCTGCTGCTGTTTTATTTCTGCTGCTGCCGCTGTCGCTGCTGCTAATGCGCCGCCGCCGCCGCCGCCGCCGCCGCCGCCGCCGCCGCCGCCGCCGCCGCCGCCGCCGCCGCCGCCGCCGCCGCCGCCGCCGCCGCCGCCGCCGCCGCCGCCGCCGCCGCCGCCGCCGCCGCCGCCGCCGCCGCCGCCGCCGCCGCCGCCGCCGCCGCCGCCGCCGCCGCCGCCGCCGCCGCCGCCGCCGCCGCCGCCGCCGCCGCCGCCGCCGCCGCCGCCGCCGCACCAAAGCGGCTGCCGCCGCCGCAACATATTCACTCCATGCATAAAAATGCGCCCGCTGTGTCGTGTGAAGTGGCAGTACGTGGTCGACAGTGTTTGCGAAGTGCACCTGCGCAGTTGTGTAAGGAGATCACTGGTGAACGAAGCGACACAGGCAAAGACCGACCGTTGTCAGTGTCATTTGTCAGGCCGACATAGAAAACGATAAAATGAGTTTAAAACCTTCGAACGAAGCTAAGATGAGCACGAAACAAAGTCAGATCGAAAATTTCGACTTTGTGCGATTTACCTTCGCCGATATACACGGAATATCCAGGGGGAAAGCGATACCCAGACGACACGTAAGCAGGTTCATGAAAGAAGGCGTTGAGCTATACGCAGGTAAGTTCTCGGGCAAGCCAAGCGTACCTCACGCGGGGCAGGTATTGTATTCAGGAACTGTGTGCATGTGTGGAAAATTTTGTCCGGAGCAAAAACAGGTTCGGCGACCACTTTTGCAGCCACAATTTGTCATTTATAATAACAACACTCATTGAATAAAAAGGTGTGCTGCCTATGCTTCAAATTCTGCATACCTGAGGAGGTTTTAATGGACAAATCAATTCAATTGAGAAGCGTAGTGTGCGACTGGAGGCCTGTGGCGTTACAACCGGCGTAGTGTATGGAAATTACAACTGGACTTTTCATGCAATGCTGTTTTTATATAACATCACATACTCAGACATTTTGGATCCGTCCACGACCGTAAACAAGATCGATGTTGTTCAGGCGTTTTACGCGAGTAGACTGCGCGCGCCTTGTTTACTCGGCTCATTATCACGTGTTAAAGGTCGATTCGATTGTTTTCTCAATTCTCATCTCAAATTCTTTTTGCGAAAACTCAAACCTAGGCCTACCTAGTATCCATTGCAGCATGCTAGTTTGTTTGTGCAACTTTTGTATGTAGTTTTTTGTGTGAAATCACCCACTATTAAATTACTCAGTGTTTGCTCAAACATAAAATGAAGTGAAAATGGAAACGCTGAACATTTGCTGGTTTGGTGAATTTTTTTAATATTGTCATGTGAGCTGCGAGAAGATGGATGTCACGCCCATGGTCAGCATTGACCCACACAGTGCTTACTATTTTGGATATACCCTACCTTCCCACATCTAATGACTAAAATCAAGTATTTCGATGATTTGAACAAAATAATTTTTTATTAAATCGACGGCGGATGCTGCGTAAAATGTTCACTCACTTTACTTATGTCGACACCAAAGAACCAGATTTGCGTTAGGCTAAATTAGTTGATGGTGGAGTTTTAATTGCGTAGTTCGCTCGAAGTCGCTCTAATTGTGTGTGGTGACATGTTGTGTAATTGATTACGCAATGACACGTTGCCTGCGCTAGGTAGACGCTGTGTCCTAGTTTCTGCTCAATTCACTTTTTCATTCGGGAGTTGATGGCAACTGTCAACGAAGCAATGACACTGACTTTCCAGTAAAAAAAACTCGTTATGAACCACCGACTTGAATGTAGGCCAGTTGTGGCGGTGACTGTTCGCTAACAAAAATAAGCATAAGCCTGAAAAAATAAGGATGCGTCTGGTGAGGTTGTTCTAGCGAGATAACATCGCAGTGGCACGTAAACAATTAAAATAATGAACATTTTAATAATACGAGAACCCAACAACCTCGGTACCAGTTAATTAACAAATGTCGTTGTACGTTCCCTTTATTGTAAGACATTTAATTGTCCGACGTACGTAGACATATTGGGGCATCAATATCATCAAGTGCCAAATTTTGCAAGCCTTTCTTCTGCACTACGCATCCGACAAGACTGTGTGTGTGGGTGTGCATGTGTGTGTGTGTGTGTGTGTGTGTGTGTGTGTGTGTGTGTGTGTGTGTGTGTGTGTGTGTGTGTGTGTGTGTGTGTGTGTGTGTGTGTGTGTGTGTGTGTGTGTGTGCGTGCGTGCGTGCGTGCGTGCGTGCGTGCGTGCGTGCGTGCGTGCGTGCGTGCGTGCGTGCGTGCGCGTGTGCGTGCGCGTGCGCGTGTTCGTGTGTGTGTGCGCGCGTACATATTTCACTGGTTTGTAATGTAATGAGTAACTATGGCCCTATCGGCTTGGCATTGATTGTGTACCCTTTAACAAGCCGATTTTCGTAAAGATATTCTAGAACGCAATACGTGGAGTGCATTCTGGGGTTATTTTCGAGAAAACAATTAAATTAGGATGCCGTGCCTAATCAGTGATTGTAAGTATCTTTTCTGCAGCTAGTTGTTTTCTACAGGCCGCCTTTCCACAAGTCGAATGTTTGCATAATGTATTTATCATTATTTGACGCCGACTACTACCGGCTGATTATACTCATAAAGACAACTTTGGTAACAATATACGTAGTTAGATTAATAAAATACTGTGACACGCTAATATAGGTACGCACTCTATGAATGTGGTCTTGGGTTGTTTCTATGCATCACGTGTCTGTGACGCTGGTTAATACTTAATACGAATTTCATGGTCTTGGCGAAGGATTGTACTTGGTATGTAACCTGGGTCAGCTGGTCATTATGAGAGTTCAGAACGCTCTGTGGCATCATGGTCTTTAAACACATTCGTCAACGCTGATGTGTTTTTTTAGCATGAATTTCATTTACTTCTACGACCTGCCTCGTCAACATGCCTGCTTCGTGTTACAGGTGCTGTGGCTCTAGGGCTCGGGCCAGGGTGTGAAATTTTGGAATTCTCCGAAGTTGCAGCGATGTCGTTCGGTAACATGAAGTTGATCCCGTGTCCGGATACGCTACACGCCCTGCCGTGGGTGACGCAGGAGAAATTTCGCGTTGGTGAGATCTTGTGTGAGACTTTCTGGACCGCGGATAATCCCCAGGAAATGTGTCCTCGCTACATGGCTAGGAAACAGCTTGAGCGCATGCGCAACCATGGCTACACTCTCACTTCCGGCTGGGAATTTGAGTTGATGTTGATGGAAGGCGAAGACAAAGAGCCACTTTTCAAGAGTCGTAAATTTTTTAGTAATTACACACTCGCAGCTTACGAACCTTTCCTATATGGACTCGATTCGTTCCTGGTCGGTAGTGGAGTAGATGTTGAGTCGTACTTGACAGAATATGTTCATGGTCAGTTCGAGTTAGCAACCAATACAGCCGAAGGCATCCGAGCTGTGGATATGGCCTTCAATGTGAAAGAGGCAGTCAAGGAAATATGTGCACAGAATAATCAAACGGCGATATTCATGACGAAACCGTTGCCTGGTGAATGTGCTAACGGTTTGCACTACAACCATTCCGTCTTCAACTTGGCCGGCCACAACGCGTTCTACAACCCAGAAGCCGACGACAATTTGTCTGACGTCGCCCGCTACTGGATGGCAGGCCTGATCGCCCACGCCGGCGCCCTCACGGCTATCTGTTCGCCGACAGTCAACTGCTACCGACGTCTGCACCAGCCGTGGGCGCCAGATTGCGCCGACTGGGGAATCGACGACCGCAAGACGTCTTTTCGGATGAAGGCCAAAACCGAGAAGGGAACGTACATCGAAAACCGTCTTCCGGGAGGCAGCGCTAATCCCTATCTTGTAGTGGCTGCGACGGTGGCAGCTGGTATGGATGGCGTCACGAGAAAACTGAAATGCCCCGGTCAGAAAGCTAGCAACGCGAAGGCCGCCCGCCTGCCAGACAGCCTGGCGCAAGCCTTGCAAGAGTTGCAAGATGACCGTGTCATGGTCGAAGCCCTCGGGGAGCAGTTTGTAAGCTGGTTCGTCAAAGTGAAGACAGAAGTAGAGTTGGAAAAACTTAAAGACGTCGACCTCACGAATAAGGACGTTGAAAAGGAGCGACAACTTTATATGGAGTTGCTGTGACTCAGAACGTATTGTCAAGCTCTTGTGCAAGTGACGTCAAGTTAGGAATCAACGTATCAGCCCATACATGTTAAAACCGTTGCTGTGACTAGATCGCTTACTTTACAGTGGAAACGTCAATCTTATTTCTGAAATAGTTAACCATAAACATAGTCAGTCGAAGATGAGCAACATAGCTTGTATAATTAATAACGGCTAGATGCGTATTTATCATTCTACATTTATTCATGGGCTTCTCAGAGTAGTTTGCATGTTATATTTCCTGCCCTTTAGCCTTGCACTCAATTGTATCTAATCACATTTTCGATAGCATTTAATTGACTGTTTATACGGTAGTTCGCCAGACTAAACAGAAATGGTTCGTCACCTGCTGGCGTTATTGCGAACTAAATTGTCCGTTGCTGGGCAACAACGAAGTTTGCATCATTCCAGTCGCTCCATCTGTCGGATACTCTCGGGGTGCCAAACAGTCTCAAACACCAGATATTACATGACTACACGAAGTAATTTGATTGACGTTGGCAAACACGACGTGTTGTGAATATTTTATATATCTTTATCGATTCACATTTTACATTGCGTCCTAGCGTTAATAACACAATGCAGACTTGTTAACGAATGCAAAAGCAATTCACAGACCTCGGAACCGATGGGAAGGTGCCGGGGGCCGGGTCCGCCCAATATGTTGATTCAGGGGCTCGAACATCTCCCCAATGTTTGCTAGAATTCGGGGGGAGGGCAAGCTTAGTCACCCGTCAGTTTACCACGCTACCATGGTTCATATTTATACAACAGAACATATTAAAATTTGTTTATAATTAATCAGACGAAAGAGACAATAGAAACACAGACAACGACAGTTTCATTTGCATTTACGGAACGTCCGTGACTATTTCTATATATCTATATATCATGTAAATAAGGCGCCGAGGCTTTTAGCCTACGCCAGATTAGACCAATAAAAAAAAGCTGGTGAAGATGTATTGACTGGCAAGGGTGTGTGTGTGTGTGCGTGTGCGTGTGCGTGTGCGTGTGCGTGTGTGTGTGTGTGCGTGGTATCCAACAGATGAGGACCAAAGCCGGAGCCCCCGCTTGGGTCATGAGGACGCACCTTGTATCAAATGTGGCGAAATATTCGCTGACAGTAGGGCACGTGAAATGTTTATAGAGTGTTCCACATGCAAACCTTGAACTCACGAAGAATGTTCGGTGCACGAAAGTAGTGACTTTGTACTCGAAATGTAGGATGAATAGGCCGTTGTTCGGGTTGCATCATTTTTGTAAACGTAGATTAAGAAGCAATATGTAGAAACAATTAACTTATGTGACAACTACTTGTGTGGAACAATATGATTGTGTGTTACGATGACACGGAATGATGCTGGCAACAATCGTTAACTTGATTTGTTTGTTACAGCGATGGTTTGTCACAGTGGCACATCTTGGATCTGCCAAAGGGTGACGCTAAAGGGGGGCAAAGCGTAGTCACCCATTAGTTTACCACGCTACCGTGTGGTGGCGCGAAAGGTTTTATGCGAAAAAAATTAAATCAAAGAGTGACATGAACCAATGCCGCCCCCCCCGAAAAAAACAAAAAAACAAACCGAGAGTGGTTTATCACATTCTGGGGGTTTTCCCTAAGGGGCCCGTCTCAGGCACATTTCCCCACTAACGCTTCTTTATACTACGCCCCTTAAAGCACGTTACTGCCCCTGGCAAACACCATTTCAACTTATCTTAAAAGCATCCGGCAACGCAGCAGTTGCTGCGAAAGCTGTTCTTTCTTATAATTATATCACTAGAATCCTATAACTGTTAACTATTCGGTACTAATGTATACAGCTTGTGAAATTAGGCAATCAGGACTGAACGAAATAGTCCCAGCTACGAACGGCAGCAAACAGATTTGAACCCCAGTTGTTCATTACATCCTGATATATGTTTCTTGTAATTTACCAGTACGGTGCATTTCCTATGTGATTTGAACAAATATACACCATCAAATTTCTGGACTGATTGTCAACCATTATTTGTACACGACATCCGTGGAACCGGGCTCAGTGGCAACATGCCTTCCTAGTTCCTTTCCCGTGCGACAGTTTCCGTGCTTTCTGAACAAGGGAAATAACAACTCTGCACCACGTTGGACGAAATGACGTGACTGCGCTTTTCGCGCGTGTCCACTCTTCTCAGTGGCATTCTCCATAGCGAACACAACAACATACAAATGGAGTGTTCGGTCACAAAAAGAGAACGAGCAAATCAAAAAGGGAACGGCTGTGAGCGGTGTGATGTGAATGATGAACGCTCGTTACAGGAAGACGTCTAAAATATACAAATTGCGAAATTTAAAGTCAACTGTTGTTGCGACGACGCGATGGCCGTGCTGAAACGTTCTGAAAGCGGACAAACCTAAGTGCGTGGTTTTGCTTTTGCCTGCGTCAACGCTAACACAACAAAGATCCCCCACATATATAGAAGCTGTTATAAAATTATTTGTATTGTCAAGGTTGTGAATATTTGTTGAAAAAATATAATCGATTGCCCGTTATTGATATGACCTCAATGTTGCGATGTGCTTACGTCACGAGTATATTGTGGTGTTATTCTTTGCTAAGTTTAAATGTTTTCTTTCTGTTTTCAAGTAATAAGAATCAGCGGAAGATCGAGGGTAAGGTATTTTTAATTGCTACTGTATAGGCAGGTGATGTTTTCGTATGCATCAGCCGTGGCCTCAGCTACCATCATACGATGGAGTAACGAGCAACAGGTAAATCGGTAATTCAATTTGCTTTATTATGATGATGTTCGTTTTGAAATTTTGCGTAGTTCCTTTTGTTTTAGTCGATGGTCTGGTCCCTGCCACGAGCGATGTTGACGCTTTCAAGGTAATGCGAGGGCATATATATATATATATATATATATATATATGTGTGTGTGTGTGTGTGTGTGTGTGTGTGTGTGTGTGTGTGTGTGTGTGTGTGTGTGTGTGTGTGTGTGTGTGTGTGTGTGTGTGTGTGTGTGTGTGTGTGTGTGTGTGTGTGTGTGTGTGTGTGCGTGCGTGCGTGCGTGCGCGTGCGCGTGCGCGTGCGCGTGCGTGTGTGTGTGCAATAGTTTGTGCAGTGGTTGTCAACCGTGTTGTGCATCGCCTGGTATGGCTCAACAGCCGCACTCTGACATGGCAGTCTCTGTCACACTTGCTGCAGATGAAGGCAGTGGGCTGAGAATATGCAAGATTTGCAGACCTCTTTTTTCTTTGGTCCCTCATCTCAGCCAGTTACGTTACACTTATCTCTTCTTCCGATGCCCTTCTGAACAGTAGCTATTGCTATTATGATTACAACAAAAGATGACCAAGGATGCAGGAAAGCGGCATGGCCTCCTGAAAAGAGTTTTACCATACTTAAACCCAAACCAAGGGGCTATGATCTACAAGACCACGGTGAAAGCTAAGATGGAATGTGTCTCATGTGTGTGGTTGGAAGCCTCTGAAACATCGCTAGACAGGCTTGATGCCATCCAGATTCGAGCTGTCAAAATGATAGCTATACCAGCTTCTCTGAGCAGGAATGCCATACAACCACTTGCACAAAGAAGTTGGTGCACTCACCTTGGTCCACCGGATATAACATGGAGATATAATAAGATTTAACAAGATTTGCTATCCATGCCACAGGCCCAGATGGCAAGTGGACAAGGAAGCCATTGGCTTATCGTCCAACAATGTTCATCTACTTATAACCCGCCCTCCTGAGATAAGTGTCAACCTTGTTTTTAAACATATTCACGCTGCTACCAGTTACACAATCTGTAGACAATTTGTTCCATTCATTTATTGTCCTCTGTGAGAACGAGTGCTTCCTGATGTCCAATCTACATTGATCCTTTACTAATTTTACCTAGTAGTTATACAATCCGTAGAAATTTTACATCCATTTATTGTCCTCTGAGAACGAGTAATATCCAATCTACGCTTCAGAGCATCAGCATCAATGATTGCATGGCTTTTATTCGTCAAAACAATTAAAATTCTTAAAATGAGCTTAAATTTTACTTTACAATATTTTACTTTACATCTACCGGTTATCCGTATAAATGTCCAGACCGTTTCATGTTAAGTGACAAAACGCGTTGTACTCCGCGATATTGACTGATGGGTTTTCCTACACATCGCTGAACAACATGCAACAGAACACATGATTTATCACGAAACGCATTTAACATAACAGCAACGATTGCTTGAAATCATATTATATTACATATTGTAGTATATTTCCACAACACCAAAAAATTCAATAAAATTCCATTAATTAATAATTCCAAATAATACTGTGTTCTACCGGCCTGTCTCGATTACGCATATTTTCCCCGCGCCTATTGGCAAGCTCCGACATGGCGTCATTGAAGATAATGAAGTGCTACGAGACTGGAACTTTCCATTCATTCACAGTACCGCTGACAGCGGTAGCGGTTTTTTAAAAGCGAACGTCATAGTGGTTTATTGTGCGGCTTTTGATTGTAATTTAACAGGATTTAACAAGATTGCCATCCCAAACAACAAGTTCCATGTGGCAAGTGGACAAGGAAGCCATTGGCTTATCGAGAGTCCAACAATTTTATCATCTATGTGTAGCCCGCCCTTATCAGATATCTGTCAATTCTATTTTTAAACATATTCACACTACTAGCATTAACACAATCATTTGGCAGTTTGTTCCAATCATTTATTACCCTCTGTGAGAAAGAGTACTTCCTCATGTCCAACCTACACTGTTCCTTAACTAATGCTGCTTTGTGTCCTCTGGTTCTACTGCCTTCTTTAAGTTTGAAGAACATATTCCTATCAACATCCTCATAACCGTTCACTAATTTAAACACTTCTATTTGGTCTCCTCTTAGTCTCCTGGTCTCTAGTGTTGTCAAACCACATTGTAATAAGCGGCTTTCATAACATAGGTCTCTCAATTCTGGAATTATTTTAGTTGCTCTTCGTTCTATTCTTTCTAGATTGTCAATGTCCTTCTTACGATAGGGCCTTCATGCTTGCATACAATGTTCCAAATGTTGTCTAACTATTACTTTGTACAGTTTTTGTTTTAAATAAAATAAAATACAGAGCAATGCTATCGATAAGTGATTATTGTATTGTGAATACAACGGAGCAAACTGCATATGGTCTTTGATCTATACAGTTTTTTTCTTCAGATCATTCTGAATGTGAAGCATGGTCTTTTATTCACACCAGCTCACTGTACGACACAGACAAAGCAGTGTACTTCAACAGTATCTAGTTAAACTTAGCATCTTTGTTGACAAGTAGAGAAATAACAAACCCTTAAAGTGAAGGCTAATCTAGTTAGCTAGAACTTAATAGATCTTGCGTGTCAATTCAGTCATAGAAATCACCAAAATGAAACACCATGGCAGTTGGGCCGAAATCTCCTAGAGCCGAAAGCACTACCACCCGTCAGAGCTAGTCCTGCTACTGCGATGTTTACTTTCTGACCTAACCATGAAAACAGCCACCTAGAGCCACCAAACTCATATATTTTCCATACATATAAACATGTCACGTGGTTAAACATTACTCTTACTTCCAAGGAACAATTAAAAATGACAAAAACGAAAGCTAGCTATATCTTCTACGCCTAGCTCCGCGAAGCTTTGCAAAGGAGATGTTTTCGTTTATTTTGATCTTTATTTGGAAGTAAGAGTAATGTTTGACCACGTCACATGTGTATGCGTATATGTAGATATATTAGGAGAAGCTTGGCAGCTTATGTAGTCGTTTTCATAGTTCGGTCAGAAAGTAAATAAGTTCGAAGTCAAAGGCTACTGACGTCACTAAACTGCTCCGAAAGATCAGAATTCGAAGATGATTCTGCGGTATCACTCGCCGCTAGCGGGTCGAAATCGTTGCATTACACGTTTTATTCTGGAAAATTGCCATCACCATCACTTGCTATAGTAACGCCAATGAAACTATACTGAAGCATTGCATAGAAAACACTGACTGAATGTACACCTATATCATCATTGACGTCACAAAACCACGTGATCGCTCATCTCATTAACTTCGAATTTTTACGCGCGCTTTACGAGTTAGACTAATTAAACACCTAATCTTACATATAAATATTTTTTTTTATTTTGGTATTTAGCACATACAATATTAAGTTTTGTGCACGCACTGAACGATCATTTTAGTAGTGCCATGTTGTTAGTCCCTTTAAGTATTATTATGTAGTTCCAAATAATCCACCAGATGGGGTAGTGGAAATTGGCAGTCCCGTAATATGAGAATTTCCGTGTTTCCTGTCTCCTTCCCTCTTGTCACCTTGCTTCCTGTCCCCTTTCTTCTTGTCGCCTTGCTTCCTGTCTCCTTCTCTTTTCTCGCCTTGATTCCTGTTCCCTTCCCTCTTGTCACCTTGATTCCTGTCCCCTTCCCTCTTGTCGCCCTGCTTCCTGTCCCCATCCCTCTTGTTGCATTGCTTCCTATCCCCTTGCCTCTTATTGCATTGCTTCCTGTCCCCTTCCCTCTTGTCGTCCTGCTTCCTGTCCACTTCCCTCTTATTGCATTGCTTCCTGTCCCCTCTTGTCGACCTGCTTCCTGTCACCTTCCCTTTTATTGCATTGCTTCATGTCCCCTTCCCTCTTGTCGCCCTGCTTCCTGTCCCTTTCCCTCTTGTTGCATTGCTTCCTGTCCCCTCTTGTCGACCTGCTTCCCTCTTGTCGACCTGCTTCCTGTCCCCTTCCCTCTTGTTGCATTGCCTCCTGTCCCCTCTTTTTGATCTGCTTCCTCACCCCTTCCCTCTTATTGTTGCATTGCTTCCTGTCCCCTTCCCTCTTGTTGCATTGCCTCCTGTCCCCTCTTTTTGATCTGCTTCCTCACCCCTTCCCTCTTATTGTTGCACTGCTTCCTGTCCCCCTCCCTCTTATCACCTTGCTTCCTGTTCCTTCACTCTTGTCGACCTGCTTCCTGTCCACTTCCCTCTTGTTGCATTGCTTCCTGTCCCCTCTTGTCGCCTTGCTTCCTGTTCCTTCCCTCTTGTGGTCAAGAACCGTTAGTTTCTAATGTGTCACTGTCAAAAGAAAAGCTATGATTTGCTATAAAGGTGACACGATGAAAATAAAACATGTGATTGGCTATTAAAGCAACACTATGAAAAGAAAGGCTGTGATTGGCTATATAAGTCACACGATGAAAAAAGAGGTTGTGTTTGGTTCTAAAAATGCAACGATGGTATAGATGCTGTGACTCGCTATGAAAAATATCACATTTAAACCGTCGCCTTTATGGCACGACAACCCTGCCATATCCCATATCAGTACGTGATCCTCAATCTACCCGGCTGGCGCTCGCATGAACACGGGTTAACGTATGAATGGCTGGTGTGTGTCTATAGATGCCAGACATCGCCACTGCAAACGACACAGCGGTTGTCTACTTATTTTAATAAATAACAATTAATTAGACCAATTCGTTTTAAATGACGCAAGGAAATGTGGGTCAAAGTCACTAATTGCCGGACGTGTTTCTGTTTTCATTACAGGATGATATCGTTGCATCATAACACCGTTTCAGAGAACGTCGTTGTTTATTTGTAATGCATTAGCCCATAGCACGAGGGACTGGTGTTCAATACCGCCACCGCCTGTGTTGCCGCACTAAAACCTCGTGTTTCGCGATGTCAAGTGGAAGTCAGTGGTCGACATTGTTGGCGCAATCCATCGGCGCAGTTACGTCAGGGGATCTCGGGTGAAGCGACACTGACAAACACTAATTGTAATTTGTCAGGACTATAAAGAACACGACAGTTTACCAAGATATACCATGGTATGATAATGGTATATCGTGGTAATCCATGGTAGACCACGTGGTACACCATGTTTTTGTCATATATTGTGTATGGGTAATGCATGGTATATTGTGTGGAACTGGTGTGTAATATTTATTGGTGTTAATTAAATTCAATTAAATAACTTTATTCCGTAACATCACAATTCACATGACTCATATCTTTCCAATGATGACAACGTGGAGAATGTATTATTATATTCACAATTCTTTAAGTGATTCTGACTAGTTATCGAAAGGTGTATCTAAAAAAAAATAGCGTGATGACGTCATTTCCTGTTGTTGCTGCTGCTGCTGCTGCTGCTGCTGCTGCTGCTGCTGCTGCTGCTGCTGCTGCTGCTGCTGCTGCTGCTGCTGCTGCTGCTGCTGCTGCTGCTGCTGCTGCTGCTGCTCGCACCAAATTCACCCCACGCATAAAAGCGCGCCCGCTGTGTCGTGTGAAGTGGCAGTACGTGGTCGACAGTGTTTGCGAAGTGCACCTGCGCAGTTGTGTAAGGAGATCACTGGTGAACGAAGCGACACAGGCAAAGACCGACCGTTGTCAGCGTCATTTGTCAGGCCCACATAGAAGACGATAAAATGAGTTTAAAACCTTCGAACGAAGCTAAGATGAGCACGAAACAAAGTCAGATCGAAAACTTCGACTTTGTGCGATTTACCTTCGCCGATATACACGGAATATCCAGGGGGAAAGCGATACCCAGACGACACGTAGGTAGGTTCGTGAAAGAAGGCGTTGACCTATACGCAGGTAAGTTCTCGGGCAAGCCAAGCGTACCTCACACCGGGTAGGTATTGTATTTAGGAATGTGTGCATGTGTGACACATTTGGTTCGGAAAAAAACAGGTTCGGCGATCCCTTTTGCAGCCACAATTTGTCATTTGTAATAACACTTATTGAATAAAAAATGTTTGTTCTGCCTGTGCATCAAATTCTGCATATCTGAGAAGTTTTTAATGGACATCTCACCAATCAATTCAATTGAGACGCGTAGTGCGCGACTGGAGGCCTATGTCGTTACACCCGGCGCGGTGTATGTACATTACAACTTCACTTTTTATGCAATACTGCTTTTATATAACATCACATACGCAGATATTTTTGTTCCGTCCACGACCGTGAACAAGATCGTTGTTCAGGCGTTTTACGCGAGTAGACCGCGCGCGCGTAGTTTACTTGGCTCATTATCATGTGTTAAAGGGCGTTTCGATTGTTTTATCAAGTCTCATTTCAAATTCATTTTGCGAAAACTCAAACCTAGGCCTACCTAGTATCCACTGCAACATGGTAGTTTGTTTCAGCAACTTTTGTATGTAGTTTTTTGTGTGAAATCATCAAACTATTAAATTACTCAGTGTTTGGTCAAACATTAAATGAAGTAAAATATAAACGCAGAAAAAAAAATTTTGCGAAATTTTGTCATATGACCTGCGAGAAGATAGAAGTCACGCCCATGGTCGGCATTGACCCGCACAGTTCTTACTATGTTAGATATCCACTATTTTGACCCTTCCCACATCTAACGACTAAAATAAATTATTTCGATGATTTGAACAAAATATAATTTTTTTAAATTAAATTGACGGCGGATGTTGCATAAACTATTTACTCCCTTTACTTATATCGACATCAAACAACTGGATTTGCGTTATGGTAAATTACTTGATGGTGGAGTTTTAATTGCGTAGCTCGCTAGAAGTCGCTCTAATTGTTTGTGGTGACATGTTATCTAATTGATTAAGCAATGACACGTTGCCTGCGCTCGGTGGACGCTGTGTCCTAGTTTCTGCTAAATTAACTTTTTCGTTCGGAAGGAGATGCCAGAGTGCTGGCCACTGTCAACGAAGCAATGACACTGACTTTCCAGCAAAAAAACTCGTTATGAACCACCGACTTGAATGTAGGCCAGTTGTGGCGG